>OMKZ01026110.1:23076-43437 GCA_900302535.1 Neoniphon sammara
TCTTTTTTTTTTCTTCCAAATTTAGCTAGCCTGTTGCATTCCCCGCATAAAAACGAACAGCCTGTGTTTAGACAGTAGAAAACAATTTTGCCTAGGTCATTCAAGTTTAGACAGGTGTTCTGTAAGGTACAGGCATACTTGACAGGAGTAGAGATCTTTGGAGAAACTGCTTGCCCTGGTGTGGTGTCTGTGACAAAGAAAAACTGGCATATTTTATTAAGTTCACTATGTAGTCAAATGAAGATATCGAACCTGTTTCGAGTGCAGTGCTGTATCATTCTTTAATGTTTACTCACAACTATTCTCTTTTAACACTTTGGTTCAGCTCATGGCAAACCCCAAATTTGTCATTTAGTCCATTAGTAAAACAACATTACCAATGGTAGGCTACTGGTTGGTTCAGATGTGTAGGCTAATCATTACAATTAACTGTCAGCACTGTTTAAGTGCAGTCACAAGTGGTGTACACCCTGGAAAACCAACACCACAGTGGATTAGCAAGAGCATTTTTAGGATGATCTGGACAGCCGCTGCCCACACCACATAAACAGAGACTCATCTTTCTTTTTTTCCCACTTTGGACAAATAGAACTCCATTCTAATATTTGGCGTTAATGAGTTTATCCCACTGATCTTTTATCCACTCACTTAAAGTGCAGCTCTGATTTTTGAGTTTTTCCTCCCCCTTTCTAGCTGAAGCTGGTGAATCCCACGCAATACCGCTTTGAGCACCTGGCTACACAAATGAAATGGCGCTTGCAGGAGGGCCGAGGCGAAGCTGTCTATCAAATTGGTGTGGAGGACAATGGCATGCTGGTAGGACTAACAGAGGAAGACATGAGGGCATCATTGAGGACCCTTCACAGGATGGCTGAGAAGTAAGGCCAGAAAATATCTAATACTCTTAATAATAAGCAAGGCTCTCGCTACATCATCACTAATTCAGCCATTTTAATAGTTTTTTTTTTTGTTTAATATTGAACAAAATATTGAAAAAAAATATTTGTCAACCCCAACTGTCCATGGGTTTGCAGTTAGTAATAGGTAATCTGTATCTGTCAAATACCATAGTGTCATGTTTTTTTATTCTTCCTATGAATACAGGAATAAATGCTTCATGATTTTGAAACGTCTGTTTATTAACCATTCTCTCAGAGTTGGAGCTGACATCACTGTTCTCAGAGAGCGAGAGGTGGAATATGACGCTGATGTCCCTCGTAAGATCGCTGAGGTTCTCATTCGCAAGGTGCCAGATGACCAGCAGGTTAGTAGGGCCGCTCTAGGTCCATGATGCTTTTTGACTGTGGCTTGTTTTTTGGTTGTCGATTCATTTAGTTAAAACCATCTAGCTCTTTTAACTCTTTTGTCTATGTTTATTTCCCTCAGTTCTTGGACCTGCGGGTTGCCGTGCTGGGTAATGTGGACTCAGGCAAATCCACCCTGCTGGGTGTTTTGACACAAGGCGAGCTGGACAATGGACGGGGACGAGCAAGGCTCAACCTCTTCAGACATCTTCATGAGATTCAGACTGGACGCACCTCAAGCATAAGCTTTGAAATCCTCGGCTTCAACAGTAAAGGAGAGGTGAGAAAAGATGTAACACCAGAGACGAAGTAATATTTGCCCCTTACATGATTTATTACACATACTATACAGGTTAAATATATTATATCATGGTTATTACCAGGTTCTTCAAGTAGATCAGACAAAGAAATGGTTTTGGTTATAGTGGTACAAGAGGAGTCAAACAGTCTCATACAATATAATGTTAATGTAATAATATCCACCACACTTTTTCATCTGCACTTAATTGTAAGAACTGATATTTATCGAGACATAAACTTCAAAATTTATAAGAATTGCCTCCCAGCTTGGCCCCATTTTGGTGCGCTTGGCCTTTCTTTCCATTTTATATTCTAGGCCATAACGCTCCAGACATTGTTGCTTATTTCCTCTCCCAGGTTGTGAATTACAGCGAGTCTCGGACGGCAGAGGAGATATGTGAAAGTGCCTCTAAAATGATCACCTTCATTGATCTGGCGGGACACCACAAGTACTTGAAGACCACTATCTTTGGCCTCACCAGCTACTGCCCTGATTTCGCTATGCTGGTCGTCAGCGCAAATACAGGCATTGGTGAGAATTTTTCTAACACCTACAATAATTTTGTAACACCTTTATCTTTTTTTTGCAGGATAAATAAGCTGCACAGGCTAAAAGGGAACCCATTTTCAGTAGTAAGATATGTCTGTATCTTTTGGGTAGCACTGTGATGGGGAGAGGAAACTTTTGAAATGCTTCTACTGCTGGGCCAGGTCATAGGAGCAGTTTATGTACCGTGGGTGCTATTTGGCATGCTCTCTTTTCAGTGTAAGGCAATGTCAATTAATATTTGGGTCAAAGATGTAAACCTGTCAATTTGTTGCTCTTGTGACCTAACCCAGCGTGATCTGGTAACTGCTGCAACCAACTGGAACTTTTTATTTGTGAAGAAGAGAGTGAGATGTATTTTATTGTGGAAAATTGGCATCTGTCCCCTAAGTCAGCAAAAGTCAGTGAATTTTTTTTTTAGCTATGTGTGCACTTTATCTGGTCACTTTATCATTCAGCAGATAAGCCAGGCTGAAGGTGAGTCTGTCACTGGGACACGGGCTGGTAAAAGATTGAATAACGCAGCACACTCGCGGGGGCAGCCTGACACGCTGTAGCTATGTTTGTATATACCACACCTCCACACTGTAGTGGATGTAACCAAGTGTGGCTTAACACTTTACAAACATGTGATATCTGAGCTTATGTAACAGACCACCCTCCCTAGTATAACCGCCTCACCCTTCCCCCTCTTCTCTGCCTGCGACTGCTAGTCCCAGAATATCTCAAATACCTTCCATTCATGTCAGACTCTGACCCAACCAGAAGTGGCTGCATGTTTGGGCATTTGGTGAACTTGGGAAATGCAGCTGGGTTAGTTAGCTAAGTCTGTTGCTGAATTTGCAAAAAGGAGGCAGCACTTAATCGTCACTACAGAGTTTGACCTAATTCTTACAGGCTTTGCCTTCTGTTTTTGAACGTGAGATTTTGCAGCTTCATTGATTAGAAGGTGCTGCAACCCAGACTTCAGTCAGTATGTGAGAGCGAGATTGGGAGCCCGTGTAAGACCCTTAGATCACACTTGAAATATGAGTTGCAAAAACTGGTGAGACAGGTTTCTTTGCTTGTGTTAGACTTTGTTGTTCAGCTGTCAGTGTACATTGATAAATAAAGCAGTAGAAAATGTTGCTGTCAGAAGTGGGATTCGAACCCACGCCTCCAGGGGAGACTGCGACCTGAACGCAGCGCCTTAGACCGCTCGGCCATCCTGACATGCTGGGTGCTGGATGATTCTGCCAGATGACAGGGAGGAGAAGGGGGAGTGAAGGGGGATTGGGAGTCCCAGATAAGAGCTCTCTCAGCGCGTGATCATCTGTGTACATTAAAAAATATTCTGTGTCTTTGGAAGCATTAGCTATAAATGGGATGGCAATGAGTGAAGTGTTTTTTTTTTTTATTACACTGGAGTTTTTTTTCCTGGGTCAGTGAGCTAAATCTGAGGAAATCTGTTGCTGACTTTGCAGAAAGGAGGCAGCACTTAATGGTCACTACAGAGAATTTGACTAAATTGTTACAGGCTTTTGCTTTCTGTGTTTTAATGTGAAATTTTTGCAGCTTCATTAATTAGTAGATGCCGCAGCTCAGACTTCTAACAGTAAGGAGAGTGAGAGCGGGAGCTTGTCTAGACCCCTAGATCACACTTGAAATATGAGTTGCAAAAACTGGTGGGACAGGTTTGGCAGATTTCTTTGGTCGCGTCAGACTTTGTTGTTCAGCTGTCAGTGTACATTGGTAAGTCAAGCTGTAGCAGTATTGTTTGGTTTATTGGTTAGTTGCTAGGAATTTGCAGAAAAGGTTGCTGTCAGAAGTGGGATTCGAACCCACGCCTCCAGGGGAGACTGCGACCTGAACGCAGCGCCTTAGACCGCTCGGCCATCCTGACATATCAGCACTGGGTGTATACTCTGCCAGATGACGGCAACGAGAAACGGGAGGGGAGGAGAGAGGGGGGTGAGGGGTGAGGGCAGAAGGCCCAGATAAGAGCTCTCTGAGTGTGTGATCTTCTGTGTACATAAAGACATCTCTGTTTTCGCTGAGCCTTTGGAAGCACTAGCTAAAAATGGGGCGGCCAATGATTAGTTTTTTTATTTTTTATTTTATTTTATTTTTTTTCCCCCATTACACTGAAGTTTTTTTCCCTTCTTTTAGGAGGTTGGGAGAAGGCATATAGTCTAAACCTGAGCCTTGGAAACAACACTCTTCAGTTAGACCTGCAACTCATGTCCTACTGGCCTTTTTAGTTATTTGGGTTAATTTTATTTAGCTGCTGTCAATTAATGGATGACACCTAATTATAAATCCCAATACAGCTCTGGGCAATATATGTCCACTTGGTTAAAGTTAAGGTTATAGTTGGGTGGGTGACTGTCATATCAGGACTGTTTTAATGACTGGGTAGTAGGACTTTTTTTTGACTAATCACAGCACTTGTACACTTATCTTGCCCAGCACTGTACTGGGATTCATCATAAAGCAAGGCTGACATTTGACAGTATAGTTTACCTGATTTTTCAAAAACATTTTGTCTGGGCTCTTATCCACTCCGTCATTGCTATTTTTTTTATATATGGACATTATTTAGCCTTAAAATATCAGTCTTGCTTTTGGGAAGAGCACAACTACTTGCCCATGTTTAGTTTAATAAACCTCAGTCTTATTATTATACTGTACTATTCAACATATAGCTGAATGTTTATGTAAAAAACATTGGTAGACTGTTGGGAAGAAACTGAGATTCCCAAAAGGGAAAAAACTATTCACAGTAAAAAAAAAAAAAAAAAAGAAAAGAAAATCACAACAGGAAAACAAAAAAGCTGTAGCTGCTGTTACATCTGCCCCATACCAACAATTCAATTGCACTTTCACCTTCAGAAACATATCACAAAATGGGCGTGGATGTGGAATTAGAACAAAACTGACTGCAGCATTAGACTGCAGAGGAAATATATTATTCATGTGGCCAAGGAGAATTTGTAAGAACAGTTGGCTTCCAAACTAGAAATGTGGAAGAGTATAAATCCTAGTCTGTGATGTCATATCCATATGTTTTTTTAATGGCTTGTATTTTTATAGCAGTACTGTATGTGTTTTGTATTTGTGAGTGTATGCTCTAAAATAGAATGACGGGTGGAAAATAGGTCAAGAATGAGAACTATCCGAGCTGCGTAACACACTGACAGGGAACACGATGTCTGCAACTCAAGAACTACAGGTTTAATTATGAAACAGAGAAATCGATCTGTGTAATCCATAGGCCTAGACTGGGGTTGTATTTGTGAGCCAAAAAGCCAAAGGGTGGGTAACCAACAATCTTTCTATTGGTGCTGAAGCAATTAGTCAATTAATTGATTAGTTGATCGTTTTAGTCATCCCAAACATTTGTAGATCACAGGTTGACTAAGATTGCTAAAATGCTAAGATTTGCTACTTTTCTTCATTCATTTATGAATTGATACATTGAATGTTTTTTGGCTGCTGGATGGACTAAGGTAGAAATTTGAAGACATCACTTCTGTTAACTTCTGATGACCATTTGTCATATTTGACACTTTATAGGCCATATTATTAATTGAATAATTGAGAGAAATAAAGATTAATTGACCATGAAAATTATCATTAGTTGTAACCCTGCTTGAACTATGGGACCTCCACTTCAGTCATCACTGATATTAGTTAGGTTTAGGGATATTAAGCGAAAGGTTGCAGACTATGTTTACATCTCCCAGCTGGCAAAACAATCTGCTGCTCAGCTGATACAGGTCAGTGTATTTTGGGTCGCTGTCAGCCTGTAAGCGAGTGTCATGGGGTTAGTGTCCTTGAACTCCTCAGTGATGTAGACCTAGTTGAATCTTTTGTCCAGACTGACTGACACATAACCTATATATCTGTTGCGATCATGTGCAAGCTTTGTTTACAGGGCAACATGACCCAACGTGCAAGCCTGCACCTTGGAGGATACTGCTGCCTTGCTGCCTGCATTCCCTGTGAGAGGTCACTGGGTGTAGGAATGTTCTCACTGAGCAGTCTGCACAAACTAGGCATTAGAGATATATTTAAATATGGCTGAATATTTCCCCTACACTGATAGACTATGTACTCTCTCTGGTGACATAACAATCATACGTCATGCCTCATTTTATCTGGTCTTATCAATTTGTGTACATGATCCCTTGACCCACAGACTCCATTAAGTTTCACCTTCTAGATAAGGGCTGTATTAGGAATGGGATTCCACCCGCTCTGTGCATGCAACAGGTAACTCCATGGCACATATCTTGCATGGTAGTATCCCATTTTGAACCTAACAGGACCTTGGTGCAAAGAAGACTTGAATAATAAATGCAACACAAGTTCACATGTACAATCAATGAGTGGAACTAGTGTAGTACTGTGTTGCAAATTTGGTATGAGCAGTTGCATAATCACAGATGCACAAAGAACAGTTATATTAATTTTGTTGCAAAAGATAAAGAAAATATGTGCAAAATACAACTAAATTGATAGACTAAAACATTTATATTAGCATCTTCAGTTCACTCATTCTTTCAGTGCAGGATGGTTATGTGTCTGAGTGGAGTGGGCTGCCTGGGAGGAAGCCTCCACACCAATTGAATCAGTTGATACCATGTAATGAAGTGGCTTTGTCACTTAATTGTCCTACTGTTTTCCTACTAATTTAATCCTTGCTCCCTCTCCTTAATGTGTTCCAGCTGGCACAACACGAGAGCACCTGGGGCTCGCCATGGCCCTGAAGGTGCCCATCTTCATTGTGATCAGTAAGGTGGACCTGTGCACACGGGCCACGGTGGAGCGCACAGTGCGGCAGCTGGAGCGGGTCCTGAAGCAGCCGGGCTGCAATAAGGTGCCCCTGGTCGTAGACAGCACAGACGACGCGGTCACGGCAGCGCAACAGTTTGCCCAGTCGCCCAAGTATGAAACATGCTTTACAGCTATGTATCACATTACAATACATTCAGCAGTCTTTACCAAGTATGTCAACCCCTTATTGTGTTACCATTTTACAGTTACATACAGGGTTGTTAAGAAACCAGAATTTTAGCTGATACCAACAGCAGTGAAATTCATGATTCTCCATACCTGATTTGATACAATAAATAAATAAAATCATTATGTGTTTTAAGTATTTGAACATAAAGGAAAACAAAGCAGCCCAAAAAATACTTATTTCAAATTAGAGGAACTGTATGAAAGTCCTACTGTATCACCTAGATGAGTGCACTCAGTAGAGTGCAGATCTCTGCCAGCGGACACAGTAGCCACATAAAGTAGGTAGTTGTCATTGCTTTGTGCCACAACTTGTTGTAGAAAGGGTAAGAGAGATTTTCCATGATGGCCTTGATCTTGTCCCTCGTCCAAATGTGCGAGAAGATTAGGCAAATTAGTCCGCTGACATATGAAACAGCAAGGGCTGTTTTACAGCTACAATAGGATAAAAAAAATATCCTCCTAGGCTGATAGGCCCAGTAGTACGTGGAGAGAGAGTGGCAATGGTCAAGCAAGCTAGACAGTGAATAGAGTGAGGGAGAGGAAGTAGCCAGAACAGATGTTTTTCAAAGTTTCTGAATCACTGCAACCACAAGAGGTTCTTCATCATAGTCATAACTGTGCAAAAAAAAAAAAAATTAGACTGATTGGCCCAGTAGCTTGCGAGATTAGCCACGGACAGACACACACACAGACACACCAACACACCCGACCAAACGCATGCTCTCCTGGCAGAGATAATAAATACAAAGGTCTGATTATGTGCTGTCAATATAATTTACAGTACTGCAAGCATGACGTAAACTTTAAATGTTTCAGGTATTTAAACATACAGACTAAGGTCACATTAGAATAACACTGAGTTACAGAGTGAATGATCAAGTTGTATCAATACAATTTATACTATATTGTTTTCCAAATTTTGGTATTGACTTGGTACCTAACTATCAATTCTTGTGACATCCTACATATTGGCATATGTGCTCTATCCGTAATTTGGAAAGCATCTGATATGTTCACAAACTAGCCATGTGACAGTGATTTGTCCATATATCCTGTTGACGTAACTGTGTTCTCCTTGGCAGCATCACACCCATCTTCACCTTGTCCAGTGTGACTGGAGAGAGCCTGGATCTGCTCAAGGTCTTCTTCAACATCATCCCTCCCCTCAGCAACAGCAAGGAGCAGGAGGAGCTTATGCAACAACTTACCGAGTTTCAGGTAGGCCTAAGACACAAGCACATGCATGTGTTTAAGCAGTCAGCTGGCACCCAGGGGTACAAACTCATGCAGCAGTCTTACAGATGAAGTGTAAACATACTGATGTTGATAATGTGATTCATAGTTTTATACATCACTTTACAGGTGGATGAGATCTATACTGTGCCTGAGGTGGGGACTGTTGTGGGAGGTACTCTATACAGGTCAGGATGGTGAAATGTCTTGCTGTTTATTTCAATTTGCATTTTTTCCGGTTAGTAAGGGCTGTAACTTCATATTATTTTCGGCTGCATAGTGGTATTTGTCGTGAGGGAGAGCAGCTGGTGGTAGGGCCTACTGACTCGGGCCAGTTCCACAAGCTGACCGTTGGCAGCATCCAGAGGAACCGCTCGGCATGCAGGGTTCTCAGGGCGGGCCAGGCTGCCACGCTGGCACTGGGCGAATTTGACCGATCGCTACTACGCAAGGTAAGACCTTAGTGTTAGTGACTGCTGGTTTTCTCTCAGTGTTTGCATGTCCCATTGACATTTCATTGAGCGTTTTCACATAAATAAATGTCTGTTTTGCTACAATTGATCACCAATAAATGTAACATAATTGTGATTCCACCTATACCCAGTTCATGAAACCTTATATGTTTGCTTGTTCTTGTTCTTGTTCTTTGTTCTTGTTTCTTGTTCTGAATTAACCGTCAGGTTGGTCTTTCTTGGGAAAATCCTGTGGTGCACAGGATGTGATGCATTTTAGTTTTCTTGCAGCAGTAACAGCACTTTGTTTGGAATAGACAGAAGGCAAGTTGGGTAGTTAGCATGAGTGGTGTTAACCACCATGGCAGAACAGATAAAGAAACAGCTCCACCAACAGAATCTCAAACTTCATCAACAGAAAATCCAAGGAACAGAACAGTACACACTGTTGGATTGCCAATTTATCCTTGGGAAGTTTAGAGCAAAACCACCACAGCAGTGACCACTTATCACCAAAAATGTAATCTGTCAATTAAATATGCAGAGGTCATTATAACCAAACTGCATTTCAGCATGTTACAGACTGAATCATCAGATGTATGTGTACAATACCCCTGTATTCTCCCCTCACAGGGCATGGTGATGGTGAGCCCAGAGATGGACCCTACCATCTGCTGGCTGTTCGAGGCTGAGATTGTGCTGCTGTTTCATGCCAAGACCTTCCACAAGGGCTTCCAGGTTACTGTGCATGTTGGCAACGTGAGACAGACCGCCACTGTGGTGGCTGTGCACGGCAAGGTTCGTTCCTTTACTGTCCTGCAGTCATTCCTTTCAGTGTCTGGGAAAGTTGTGCACTGCTTCTCAATTCTGCAAATTGCTGTCCAGCTTTTCATCAGGGTTTGGGCCAAAGTTGAGTTTCTGTTCACTTGCAGATTATTGTCTCTGATCTTCTTGCAAATAGTGTTATTCTGTATGTTATTTTTTTTTCCCTTTCTTCCTTTTCACGCTTCTGTCACTTTCCCACAGGAAGAGCTGAGGACAGGGGAGAAGGCGGAGGTTCGCTTCAAGTTCATAAAGCATCCAGAATACTTGAAGGTGGGGGCCAAGCTGCTCTTCAGAGAGGGAGTGACCAAAGGTATCGGCCATGTCACCAAATTGCAGCCTGTCGCCCACTACCAGCCATCCCATAGTGAGGATGATGATGCCTAGAGCCCAGAAAAGGTTTGGGGTCCAGGAGAACCACAACAGAACACACCGTCCCTCCCAAAAAAACAAAAAACAAAGGCTCTTTGGGGAAGTCCTTGTCATAAACAACCTCTTGCTTTATTCAAAGGCCACTATGCCCTGATCTTTTTTTGTTTGTTTGTTTTGTGTATTTTATCATCCTTATTGTCACCCCATAGCTTTTTCAAAGCCTTGATGTCACCAAACTACCCTCACTCTCTCTCTCTCTCTCTCTCTCTCGAGCCTTCTAAAGCACTGCTGACATTTTAGTCTGGTTTCTGGCGTTGAGAGTTTTAGGGTGTTGCTTTACATGACTAATGAGAGGAAACCCCTCAGCCACCTCTCTGACTTGTTCACTCAGTAACATCTACCAAAATTAAATGAACTAATGAATGGCAACAAGTCTACCACAAGCAGCTACCAAGAAGCACACTGTTTACTCACACCCACACTGAAGTGCTGCTTACAGAGTTTACACACGCTTGCACTCCTAATACGCATACAGCCACTCGCACTGAAACTGAAAAAAAGTCGGTGTTGATAGACCTTTTGCAGGCAGTTGTCACAAACTCAGCAGTTACATATATGTGAGATGTTGGGACATCAAGGTGTAATTATCTCCATTATCAACATCGTCATTCTCATCACTCACAGCATCTTCTCTGTTACCAGCATAGTGCCTGACTGAAACAGACAAGCCTTTATATTAGAATCGTAATATCATTGTTGGAATACTCTTGAACCTATCCTCTTCTTAAAAACTCTATTTCATCACACAAGATCACAGGAAGAAAAATGTGTGAAAGATGTGTGGTTCTCACGGCTTGTTAGTCTTTTCAGACGTGAAGTGACTGAGGTCATCTTGGTCAAAGCTATACTGCTGACAAGGGCACTTTATGAAGGTGAAGAAAAGCATTTTAAGGTATGCACAGTTAGAACTTGACCCAGTTTTGTGGGTGAAACTGCCAAGATATCTCACATTGGCATTCACCTTGTAACTGGTTTTTTAAAGTCACATTTTTTGATAATTGTTTTTGATTCACATGTAATGCCTCAGGATAGTTCAGTGAGCCGGTCAGTGGTCTTGCTGCCTATCTTTCAAGTGCTTTAGTTACTCAGGTCAGTGTAGATTTTCTATTAGACTGCATTCCACTCTCACAGAACTACTCAAGAAGAGGTTTCTGTTGTTGGCTTGGGGGAGTTTTGAGGAAAAAAGACATGGATGTTTCTCCCAAAGATTAAGTGTTTGATTATGCATTATGTATGTAAAACTGCCCAGTTTAAAGCAATTAATGTGTGAGGTACTTTATGTTGTCTCTTCACTTAAGTTACTGATGTCACTAACTTTAAAGGGGTTTCACCCAGTGCCTAATGGAACTACCGTTCAAGTAACCTTCCATCACACCCCAAAGTATTACAACTTAGTAAATCTACTTGAGTTGGTGCTACTCCTTGAAATAGCTTTTGGTATCTTGAAGATGACTTTGAAATATAATATTAATTGCTATTCTTTGTTCAAGGCTGTTGTTAGCCTTAAATGTCTTATATTATTGCATGTTGACTTGATTCGTGCAGATTGCTGTCTCACTGACATCTTTAATCAAGGGGACAACTGAAATGTGTGCCCTGTTTTGTTGCACCTATGTTGTGCACAGTTTGTGTGCACTCAAAGAGGGGGTGGGGGGAAAGAATGTATTTCAACCAAAATGTTTTATAGCCTTTAGGGAAAAAAGAGCATTTCAGATGTTCGAACTTGTTTTGATACATCTGAGGAAATTTTATTTTATAGATTTGTAGTGGTTTCAAGTTTTACAAATTCATTCAAACACATTTTTCAAACTGTTTTAGTCCTTTTAATGACACCAACACATTTTTCACTTTTTGCAACCACGAATGCAAGGTCTGTTTTCCTTTTAATTGAAAGTGTAATATTTTGATTATTGTTTGGGTGAAGTATGATATATATTTATGTACAGATCCAGTTTGTATATCATGATGTACATAAATAAAAGTTTTATTATCTACCTTGGCTGTTGCAGTTGTCCAGTATGTTCTGATGTGACTTTGACATAATGTAAAATTGATTTATATTAACTGTGTCATCAGCCATTAATTATTTGTGTACTGTTCCCATAATAGAAAGCATGACTCAGTACAGTAAACTGGGTTTTATATGGTTCTTCATTCTATTTTGCCAACCTGCTGGGTTGCTGATCCTCCTAATCTGCTCCCCAGCTGATGCAAAACACCATGAGCAGTTTCACAGTGTGCAAGAACACTCATGATCTGCAAAACACTAGCTCCTACAATGCAGAAATAATTTAAGCAAAATTACATGTATGTGACTCACCCCTAAATGGTGCAAATGGTTGCTCAAAACGCAAGAATGTTTTGTGGCATCTTGTGATGCCTTTTTAGTATAGACTTGTGGATTTTCTACTTAGAATAAACAGCCTGTCCCTGCACTAACATCTTACTACCTGACATAGATCCAATTATATGCTGGTGTTGTCAGCCTTTATGATTGCTTTTAAAACTTAAGCAATCCTTCCTTGTATTCATATTGCAGGGAATTTAATAATACATCCACCAAGAGATGGAGGCAGTCGCCCTGGTTTTCTTCAGTCTTATCACCAACAGGGCTGGTGCTGTGTCAGCCAGATTAGCTATGGCCTCTTGTTAGTGCTCTTCTGACTATCATGCTCATAAACAAACACTGAGAAGACCATTTTGCCCTAACTGTGATGGTATATTTTTGATTGCCAAATAAATACTGACATGATTTCCATTTGACAAAAATATATCAAATATATGCTTTCCAGTTTTTATGGAAATTATAAATGATCTGCTTTTCTGAGTGGCTCATCACTATGCAAAATAGACATACATATTGAGCATTCAATGAAGAGGGCATTCCTGCTTATGCCCTAAAAGCTAATCTCCTTGAATCTAAAAGAGGAATAATATGGCTTGAGTTAGAATTTGGACTTATAATAGTGACATCTAGTGGCAAGTCAGAGATAACACTACTTGTGTACCACAAAATGTCAACAATAACTCTTTTATGTAGTTTATTATATAAAAACACTTACAGCAACCTAATTCCTTTTAAGAGAAAGAGAAATAAAGATATAAATGAATGATCAAATCAGATTGTTTTATCAACAATTTTGTAAATTACACAATTCTGTAAAATATAGCACAATAATATATAATTTAAAACAGAACCACGCTAGAATCCTTTTACATTATGGCTTTCCTCTGTTCCGACCATTTATTTCTATATGTTTTTTTTAAATAACATTTTTCATATATGGTTGTGATACATTAGTAGTATCATAATACTTTATTTCCTTTAAAAAGCTGCAGTTCTACAGCATGTCTTCAGTTCCTCTTGAAGAAACAGTCCAAAGTGCCTGTGCTTCCGCCCTGAGAGCGAGGCCGTTTTGGCTGGGGTCCTGACTGGCCCCTAGATTTCACCTTCCCCCGTGATGACTGGGGCGTGGCTGCTCCACCTATCCTGAGAGTGGGTGGAGGGACAATGGAAGAATAGGAGGGAATGGAGGAAGAGACAGAGATGGAAGGTGTGTTTGTGGATGAAGAGGAAAATGAGTTCTGAAGATCCAGAGCAAAGTGGTAGTCATTATGCTCGGGCATTTCCCAGGCTAGCACCTCTTGGCCACAGCGTTCACAGTGGACCAGGTCCTCTGTGGCAAGGCTAGGAGGCTGCACTGAGGGGTCCAGGGGAAGACCGGGGCAGAGGAGAGGAGAATCTGGCCTCATGGGATGATTTTCCTCTGGAAGAACGTCCTGTTGTTCCCTTATCTCTTCAGACAACGACTGGTGGGACAGGGACTCCGAGTTTTGTCTTACCTCATCATGCTCTTTTGCCTGCAGGCCTGAAGCAATGGCAAATGAGATATGGCCCACGGCGTCTTCAGCGTTTCCTATTTTGTCAACCACAGGCATATGTCTTGTTTCAAGCTTGCTCAGGGTTGATGTTGGAGGCTCTAAGCTTCTTTCAATGCTTTTCTTGTGGAAGAAAGAGATGGTAGTATGGGGGCTGGCTGAGCCATTGGTTACAGATGCAGAATGAGAAAAAAGCCTGACAGGAGAGACAGAGCCAGTGGTAGCTGTTTCAGATGGATTCTCAACTGCAGAGGATGAAGACGATGGGGCAATTGTTTTAGAAGCCCCATCTTCATCTTCCTCCTCTGCTTTGTCTTCCTCCTTCTCTATCACTGCTGCCTCTTCTTTTGTAATCCTCTGCCTCTGTTTCTCAGCTGCCTTTTGAAAGAGAGACTGGATGGTGCCAGGTTGTTTGGATGTGGAGTTGCTTTTCAGTCCAGAGGATGACCGCTTAGGGGACTGAGTGGTGGACAAAGGACTCTGGGTGGAAGTGACATCACTGGAAAGAAAGCTGGCTATTCCTCCAGCTGAGGGAGCATCGCTGAATTTGCTGGCTGACAGGTAAAGGAGGGTGAGTGGGGGACTCCTGGGGATTAAGACAGACATGGTACAAGAAAGGAAACGTAATAGATCACACAGGATTCATCAAGCCACTAGCATTGACTATTTAACTGTATTATTGCAGTCTAATTACCATGCTGCCTGGTGGTTCCCTGCTGCATTGAGACTCTTGATGATGGCAAAGCTGTCATTACATATTTTGGTTGCTTCATAGCGCGCTAAAGCACAACAACGAGAGAAACTGCTTTGCCTCTTGTCCCCCAGCTGACGAACGCCAACTGTCAACAGCTTAGCCACCCGACCATTCTGTATAAGAGAGAGAAATTACAGACTTGATTAAAGATCATGAACATGGCAGTCAACACAGAAAGAAAGGGGGACTCAAGTCAGAGACAGATCAAACTGGCAAGTGATTATGAATCTAAGAGAAAAAGTAAGTGTTCAGAAGATAAATGTTTTTGAAGGAGAGGAGATGGCTGCAAGAGTCTGTGAGATGTTAGCAAAAAACTGGATTATATGGATGACCCAGACAAGGAGAGTACTCCACTCCAGGTCAGATTACAGAAAGCAGTCAGGTATAATCATGGTTTCTCACCGTTTCTTTGTCCTTGGTCAGTCTCTCCTCCAGCTCCAGGGCCAGTTGATAAAGCCAATGTAGCACCTACACAGAGGCCATCATTTATCAACACGAACCAATGGTACAACTCACAATAAACCAACAGAAAAAAACAGGCAGGATTGGTTATTTATTACCAGTACTGCAAGGGTGTGTTTCCTTGCATTATACATTACATTCTGCAGTGTTTCTTCGCCTGTTGAATACTGCTTAACCAATATCAGGCAGATGAGGTAGTGATGACAGGAAAAAGAGAGAGTTTGGACTAGTACCTGCTCTTTTGTAGCGAGTGATGTCTTCCCAGGGAAGTTTTTACTGCAGCCAATGGATTTAGGAAGCTGTCTGGGTTTCACGGGTTCAAAATCAATCCCTCGACACAAGTCATGGAGCCACTGGCTGCAAAGCAGTGAGAATCCATGGTAAATGATGGCGATAATCAAGGGAGAAGAACATGCCCAGAATCTAATTTAAGATAAGCGTAATTCTAGCGTGCTTTTAATAAATGGGCTGGTCCCTATAGGAGAAACTTCAGCCCCTAGTTATTTTCTTTCACTGTACGTGTGAAATGAGAAGGAGTCTTGCATTATGTGAGTGGAGACTGTGGTCGGAGTACAATGGTAATTATAATTTGTGATTCATTAGGGAGGCCATAGAATCTCTTTTAAACTAGGACTTTATAATCAAAATGTGAATTCAAATTAGCACGGTGGCTGACACAACCCATTCAAAGACTAATCAACATTTATGCAAACTCATCCTTTGACATCTTTATCACTGTCTTACCCTGTTTTTTCTCCAAAGTGCAGCTCCAGCTGGGCCTGAGAGAAGCAGGTCAGCTCTCCCATGTTCTCTACATGCAGGGTTTCTGTGATGGAGACACCCAGCTTACCGCCCAGGTTACGGCTGAACGGGCAGAATAAACAATACCAGAAGTACATTATATTGCTAGCCAACTTCTGTTTGTACATTTATATGACACAATGTCTGGTGTAAATTTTGTACTCACATCTTGCTGATGGGTAGAGAGCTGAAAAGTCCTGCTACAGAGTCCAAAGGCACAACAGTTTGTCGATTAGGCTTGTTCAGACCACAGGCTAGTTTGGCCAGTACCTGAAAAGAATGGGCAGTCTCACCATGACAAAAAATCTATGTATTGCTTTGTAGAAATATTTTACTATAACTTTAAGAATTTATTTAGGGCTGGGTGATATGAAACTTGATCATTTTCATGGGATTTGATAGGATTTTGTTGTCATAACATTATGAAATAACTTATGTGACCTTTTTGTGGTCTGAAAGCCTGCAGTCAACTGATACAATTTTATGAACTTATTGGATTGTTCTGGCTGAGTAAAGTGAACAATGATTGGCTTTATGTGCACATCACATTCACATTACAAACTACTGATGATTATTATACTAATAGTCACCACTAATTCTTACAATTTTCTTGTACATGAATGTAGTATGAAATCACAAATACTAACCCCTAAAATACTGTGACACTACTGATAAAAAGGTAAAGAGTCTAAAATATAATGCTCTTTGATTTTACCGATGCCTATCAAAGTTTATCCTACCTTATTGTGTGAGATCCCTGCTGAGCAGCGGAAGCCTGTCTTTTGCTCCACAGCTGCTCTCATTTCCTCCACGATCAGCGCCCCCACAGCCAGCTGCAGCTCTGCACAGCCTTGCCCCGCTGACAGAGACTCAGGTAGGGATGCCAGCCACGCCTGAACGCCCCTGGTCCTGCGCTCCTCTGAGGACAAACATGAAACTGTTAGGTGGAAAGATGCTATAGAACATATTGCAGACTTCTATTAAAAGTTAGGCAAAAATTGCCATTCCAGATATCTTTTTGCCACCAGTGCTATCCATCCGCCAGAGTCATTAAAGGGTTAGTTTGGGTTTGTTGAAGTGGGGTTGCATGAGGTCTTATCCATAGTCAGTGTCTTATCTGCAGTAGCTGCTGGTTGGTGCACCCCAGTTTGGAGAAGCATGCAGGAGAGCCAGCAAAGAAGATAAGCAATGTACTGCTGTGGATGGGGGCAGCAAGAAAATGTATTTGAGCCACATAAAAAAACAGGCCCACATGAAAAAAAGAAAAAATCAATTTCAGTGTAAGCCTACACTAAATTTAGAATATTTTCACTGCTTTACATTGCCGTCTGGCAGCCGTTTCCTTTGGCGCTAAATTTTCACAACTTTAATATAGTGCGCGGCACAGGTGCGCTCATGTTGAAAAAGAGAAGTTCTACAGCTGAGAAAATTTAGCGCCAAAGGAAACAGCTGCCTAACAGCAGTGTAGCGCGCCAAAAATATTCAAACTATAGCATACACTTACACTGATATTGATACTGATATTTTTTAGGTGGGCCTTGTTTTTAGGCGGCTATGATATGTTTTATTGCTGCCCCCCTCCACAGCAGTACATCGCTTAGCTTCTGTGCTGGTCCTCCTGCCTGCTTCTCCAAACTGGGGGCGCGCCACCCAGTATCTACTGCAGGTAACACACTGACTATGGATAAGTACCTCATACAACCCCATTTCGACAAACCCAAACTAACCCTTTAAAGATCTGAGACTAGCTAGCAGAATAACTATGACATTAAAATCTCTCCCAACGCTTCTAAATTCATGTGCAGCGTCCTAATATAACATGGGTCAAATCAAGATATTTCACTAATCAAATCGAATTAAGTCATCTGACAATATTTTTGAAGATCAGAGAAAAAAATCCATTACACTTTGCTAGTCTGTAACTTTCTTATCAGTTAACCCAGGGACTTTGTAAGTAAATGAGTAGTGTATTTACACCTCCAGTAAAAGTGCAGTCATTTTACAGAGTTACTTAGATTTATATTCCGTGCTGCAGTCAGAGTCCCTAGTTTTTGTAGGGGCGAATCCAAGAACCAAGCATTGACTGTACAAAACTTCACAGTAAGACTACACTGCACTGCTGATATTTTTCACAGCAGTTACGAATTTTAAGTTGGTTATAGTCTACCTTTGTCCAAGGCTGTGTGCTCGGCAGACGTCTCTTGTTCAGGGCGACACTGTGGGTAACCCTGGATGTAGGTCGTCCTCAGCAGGTGCGGCTCTATCTGTTTGTCGGCCATGTTCTTTAGCCTCTCCTGGACCGCAGCCGTCAGATCCACGTAAGCCTCGTCAATACTGGCCCGCTCAATCACAGCAAAGCGAGACATCACCTCAATCACCTCCACACTCGCCTCCCTGTAACTGCACAGGATGGGTTTATTATTTACAACTGTGCACTATTTAAATAGCGCTTGAGAAGCGGACAGCTTAAAGGAATAGTTCACCCTAAATACAAAATATATATATATTTTTAACCCTAATGCAGTCTATCCATCTAGATATTTTTTGTGTGATCTGGCAAGGTTTCCAGTCCACAGCGGTCTTCTCTGTCTCCTACCACCTCAATACAATGGGTGAACTGTTCCTTTAAAAGACAGCATCCTCATTATACATTCCATCAAATAAAGCTATGTGTTTTGTGGCATGTGCACAGGTTGGTGAATGGGTGTAGAGGCAACATGTCACACTAGTACTTACTTTGTGAGGTCTGCCTTGCCGTGAGACTCCGGTACTCGTGCCACCTGGAGATCTGGGCACAGCTTCTTAGCGTCGTCGGCGAACATGTTCCTGGTGACACCGTAGGCCCTGGCCTCGTAACTCACAGCTATGATACTAAGGGAGAATGATGTTAGATTGGGAACCGTGTTTCAGTCATCTTTGTAAATGATGAACACAAGTTAAAAGAAAGAAGTCGGGCAAAACTTTGGAGAAGTGGGGGAGGAAGGCGGGTGACTTGCCAACACAGAGACAGATATGAATGCTCCATGCAACTGAATAAAGAGGATAGCTTATGTGTCTGTGTGAGTGTGTGTGTGTGTGTGTGTGTGTGTGTGAGAGAGAGAGAGAGAGAGAGAGAGAGAGAGAGAGAGAGAGAGAGAGTCAGTGAATGACGGATGGATGCCGCGTTTTTGTCATTTCTCATCCAAAAGGACAATTCACACAATGTTATTTAAAATAACAGATACATATGTGCACAGCCAAAAGTTAAAATTGCCTTCTAAAATCTGGAATGCTTTTGATGGCTTTGGACGACGAATTACTTTAAATAGGCCTTTGACTAAAAATGTCATGGTACCCCTTTAAATAAGACTAGGCATGAGGCACCTGACGTGTCTTGAGATGATAACCTTAAGCAAAAATTTACTTCAGTAAAAGTTTGGCTAAGTTACTGGCATTAAAAAATACTCAAAAATTGGTTACAAGAACACGAAAGACTACTCAGTAGTAACATGAGTGAATGTGAATGTAATCTCCTCTGGGGAGCAGTCAGGCCTATTTGCCCTTAAACCAGTTCAACCTTCACCTTAAAACATCGGGATAACTCAATTATCAGTCTTGTGAATGATCTGACTAATCAAATGACGTTGATGTCTAATGTGTTGGACATTCTTGGCTCAATAACACGAAAGCGGTGGAAATCCTTCAAAGGATAAAGCGAACTTATTCTCCACTAAGCTTGTTTAGTGTGTGTAGGGGGTAGTTTGAATACAGTTTCAAAGGCAATTGCTTATTTTTGATGCTGGGACATTATTTAACCAGATATAGATATTTCAGCTAGGATGGCAAGTTAGTAAGCCCACTGAGTAACGCGTTACCCCAGCCAAGGTGCAGACTGCAGAGACAGGGATACAGGGAAACCCGGGACGTCTGATCAGCAGAACTCTGACCGTAGAAGGGTTAAGTGTAGCTATATTTCAAATCACATCCATTATAAAGAGTACAAATTGTGTTGACTCTCTAAAAGGATTTTACCGGACCACCATAAATTGGCAAATTGTGAAACCTTTCACAGTGAACAGTAGAAAGAGAGAAAAGTAATCTGACTTACTTTGTTGGTGCACCTTTATTTTTTATTATTACTATTATTATTATTATTATTTTTTGTAATTCCCAAATTTCCAGTTAAAAGAATCTAGTTTGAACGTTGTAATGTCGTCCTTTTAGGGCTTCGTGGAAATGGTTAGATATAATAATGATAATAATAACGATAATAACAATAATAATAATAATAATGACGACGACGACGATGATGATGATGATGACGATAATAATAATAATAATAATAATAATAATAATAACAACAACAACAACAACAACAACAACAACAAC
>OMKZ01026112.1:0-10085 GCA_900302535.1 Neoniphon sammara
TGTGTATATATACATTTTTAGATAAATTTATATTTATATTAGGGGTGGTACTAAATGAGTATTAAATGAGTCTTTACAATTAATTAATCTCAATTAATCACATTTTAATCGCATAACAATATTTGACTCAAGAAGCAACATTTTTCAATTCAAATAGATTTTGGGAGACAACTGAATCAATGGGTAGACTTAAACCACCATAAACTTAAACCACCAAATCTTGTTTATTTTGCAGCAATGACAATGTTCACAAGGCTCTAACTCATAAATTCAAGTTGGCTATATTCAAGCTTTTAAAGGACTTTGTGTAAACTCAACTAATTCTGTTTGGCATTAAAGCAACTACAAGGAGTTTTTAACTGGTTATGAAACAGTCTCAATTTAATACTGATGCCTCTTTGTGATCTACATAAGCAAACAAGACCATCAGCAAGAAAATTGGCTATTTCGGTATAGCTATTCCCCGCCAAATCAGATGAAATGATTTACAGCACACAGACAGGAAGAGCCTATGTTTACATTACATGTAGCATTGTAGCTTTAACAAAGATGTTACTAGGATGAGGGGAGCACATTTCTCTTTGTTCGATGATGTAAGTGAAATTAGACTTGTCTGCTTCCTAACTCATTAAAAAAAAAGATGAGAGAAAAAGAGAGAGAGCACCAACTATGGGCTGTGGTTGAGCGAGCTAGAGAGAGGCGGTGGTTGAGCGAGCTAGAGAGTGAACGAAGAGAGCGACTGGTGGTGGTCGAGCAAGCTGGAGAGAAATGCCCAAATCCCAAATGCCTTGGGATCCCGCAGGCAAATGGGAACCATGAGGAGGCCGCAAGGAAGTCAGCCACAGCCAAATACCTACACAGAGTAAGGCAGGTCCTGAAAAGTTGGCTGAATGGGAAGAACAAGGTACGAGCCATCAACACATAGGCCCTGCCAGTCATCAGATACTCCACTGGTATAATAAGCTGGCCAAAGGAGGAGTAGAGGCTACTGATATCAAGACCAGGAAGTTCCTCAAAATGTATGGAGAGTTTGATCCCAAGTCCAGCTCCCTGAGACTGTACACTAAACGGAACGAGGGAGGCTGAGGACTGGTGAGCATCAGAGCCACTGTCCAGGATGAAACAACCAAGATCCAGTAATACATCAGGAAGATGGCCCCTAAAGATGAGCTTCTAAGTGAATACCTCAGGCAGCAGAGGCCTGATGGTGCAGAGGAGGAGGAAGAACCATCATGGAGGGACAAGCCCCTGCACGGCATGTACCACCGCCAGACAGAAGAAGTGGCTGATACCAAGAAATCCTACCAGTGGCTAGAAAGGGCTGGACTGAGAGACAGCACAGAAGCATTCATCATGGCAGCACAAGAACAGGCACTCAGTACAAGATCAAGAGAGGCAGGGATCTACCACACCAGTCAAGACCCCAGGTTCAGGCTGTGCAAAGATGCTCCTGAGACAGTTCAGCACATAATAGCAGTGTGTAAGATGCAGGCAGGAACAGCGTACATGGAATGCCATAACCAAGTGGCTGGCATAGTGTACAGGAACATCTGCACTGAGTATGGGCTGGAAGTCCCAAGGTCAGAATGGAAGACACCTCCTAAGGTGGTTGAGAATGACTGAGCTATGATCCTGTGGGACTTTCAGATCCAGACTGACAAACTGGTGATGGCTGACCAACCAGACATCATGTTGATCGACAAACATCAGAAGAAGGCAGTGGTGATAGATGTAGTAATCCCAAGCGTCAGCAACATTAGGAAGAAGGAACACAAGAAGCTTGAAAAATACCAAGGGCTGAAAGATGAGCTAGAAAAGATGCAGGGAGTAAAGGCAGCAGTGGTGTCAGTGGTAATCGGAGCACTGAGGGCTGTGACCCATAAACTGAGAGAGTGGCTCCAGCAGATTCCAGGTACAACATCTCAGGTTTCTGTCCATAAAAGTGCAGTCCTAGGACCCGAGCATGAGGAAGACACACCTCAAGGGTAGGGGTTCTGAACCCCATAAAGGCTGATGTAGCAAAATGCAACAAAATGCAAAATGCAACAGTTGGGTTATTTGGCAATACAGACAGTGTTATTCAACATGCAGCAACTTCTAGTAACATTGGTACATTCATTAATTAATACAAACATTACATAATATTGTATGCATTAATTTGTTTTTGTTTTTTAAACATTAGTTTTTTCTAATTAATTAATCTAAATGAATGTGTTAATTTTACAGCCATAGTCAGTATGTTAAAAAAGTAAAACTTAAGCACAATGGGTTTATTGTAACTTCACTTTTATGTGGCACTTTATGTGGGATAGCCGGCATTTTTGTGAAATGGCCTGGTGAAGGTCTGATGGTCTGTTGACATGCAAGTAAAAACTGTGGCTGAAACAGATCTAGTGTGGACAAACCATAGACTGTATATAAAGATGGACAACATGACAGCACCCCAAAAGTGAAGCCAAAACGTCTCGATTGCCCCCTGGTGGCTGGCTGCAGTACAGGTCATAAATCCCGCCAAACATGGGAACATGGGCCAAACTAAAAAATCAAACTACACGTCAGATAAATTTTTCCCAAAGATGGTTCCTGTCATTTCAGGTAGTTCTTATCACGCTGATGTATGTTCAACTGTTCATTTTTCTGATAAGTTTGGTTTTCATTAGTTATTCGATGCTATATAAAGGGGATGTGACATCTGTGATTGACAGCTGCTCTGAGTGAAACTGTCGCGGAGCTGGCACCTGTGGACTTCTGCTCAGGAGGTGTATGTGGGAATGTCGAGAGGACATGAACGCTAACTTTCCATAACCTTGACTTTTAGCTGTTGTATTTATCTTATCAACAAGTCTTCAGCTGTAGTACAACCAGCAGCAATGATGGTTAAGATTGGAGCAGCTGGGCTAGCTCAAAGCTTCAGGGGGCATGTGCTCGCAATTCAATTGGGAGAAATGGGCGGGACCTCAGTACTCCCTGATCTCTACTGCGCGGACTCTGGCTCCAAATGACGTCATCGGGGCAAGACGGCAGCGGTCGTAAACAGGATATTTTGGCTTCACTTTTGTACAGTGGGAGGAAGTGGAGACACATCGTCCATCTTTATATACAGTTTATGGGACAAACTCTGCAGCAATGACCCTCCAAGTGGCATATGCTCTTGCAGCAAGCATGCCATATTGCCACACACAATTCTTGTTCCTACACACAGTGCACAAACCAGCTCTGTAGGAGAATGCAATGGTGTGGAATGAGTCAAGTTGACAGGCTGTCTGTCAGGCTTGCTGTAAGATTTAAAAAAAAAAATGATGTAATAAAATACAAATTGTAGGGTAATGTTTTGTTACAGGCAGTTTTACAGTATAGCTTTTATAGTCTGTGAAAAATCACTGCAGCAAAATGGACAAACTACCAACCAGCAGCTTACAGTGACACTGTGGCTTTTGGAGATCACGTAACATAGTTTTGAGTTCCACTCTCCAAGGCAAAAATAAGGCTGGCAGCACCATGGACAGCACCACTGGGTGAAAATGCAGGTGGGCAAAGCAATGGACATTTAATTAAAGAAATACTCCAACGTTTTGGGCAAAATACCCTTTTTCCGACTTCCACCAATGGAGACAAGATGTTTGATACCATTTTCACTTCTGTACATCCATTGGTTTGGTTCTTATGGGTAGTATTTCATGTTAACTTAGCATAAAGACTTGAAAGATTTGAAATACTCGTCTTGGAATTTTTTTTTTTAAATGTGAGTCATTTTAGGAGAAGTTAGGAACAATAACTGATGAACACATATGTTCAGTGCTTATAGTTCCTACCATCTAACTTCTCCTAAAACAACTCTGTTTTTTTTTTATTTATTTTTATTCCAAGGTGTGTATTTCAAATACACAATACATTGTGTAAATAAGACAGCTTTGGAGTTGCTGTAAGGTTTATTCTTTTCACCTTGATGGAGTTAGGCTAATGACTCCTATAGACTTCAGGTCTTTATGCTAAGCTAATACGAAATGCTAACCATCAGAACCTAACCAGTGGATGCACAGAGGTGAAAATGGTATTGAACATCTTGTCTCACTCTGGTTAAGTCAGAAAAAAAGGTATTTTGCCCAAAATGTTGGAGTATTCCTTTAATATTATTATTCAATCTCCAGGGGTTGGCTCATACACATGCAGCCACTTGCAAACAGCTATCTGTTTCTATAAGACTGTCAGTTTCCCCTCAGCCCACAGCAGTGGAGCATCACCCTGAGGAAGGACTGTCTCGTACTGTAGTGTGGTAAGTGGCCCTAGACCAAGCCTCATTGGTTTTACTGTGGATGAGCTGGACTTTTGTGGGAAAGTGGGCTGTGGCAATGCTGCCTGACGGACTACCTAGGAGAAAGAAGTGTGCCCCATGTCTGCACTGGTGTGCGTGTCTGACTCCCCTCTAAGACTTCAGTCAAAAGAGAAGACCTCCCTCCCAAGTCTGAGTTGCATCATCTGCCTCTTCTCCCCTTCCTTCACCTTTTTATGATAATAAACCCTTTGTTCTTCCACTTGCAAACTGCTTTTTTGCCATGCGTTTTCGAATTCAAACACGCTCTCGCAGCCAGAGTTGCCACAATAGCAACATCAAACCCACATCTCTTCCCAATGCTCACCACCTGGCGCTAGAGGTTGGTGGTGAACACAGCTGAGAACACACAGACAGAATATGAACAGACATCCACATGCACACACTATACATAATACAAATAAAACTCTCATCATTATACACGTCATTAGCATCTGTTGAACACAAACACAAATCAAACACGCACGCACTCCATTACCTTCACAGTTTGTAGCAGACACAAAGAAACATACCCACTGTTAGCTCTGCAGTCATTAACAGCACAGTGCTATGAATAGAGGCTGGATCAGCGTGAGAGTGAGCTTGTGTGTGTTTCTGTTTGACTGCATCTGTTGCTGTCCGTATGTAACACTTTTAATTTGGCCACAGGCACTACTGACATAATTCCTGATCCCCTTTAATGGAAACAATCGGCCCGAGGCAGTTTATTAGAGATAGCAACACTGTTTACAAGGCTGAGTTTTGGTTAAAAAAATTAGTTCATAAAATAGGCACATTGGATACATAAAAATAATCATATTTTAAAAAGGAGTTTTAGTAGCAAGAGCAAGCTTGCATGTACCAAAAGTGTTTCAGTAAGAAGACTTGACATAATACAAAGATAAAGTTTCCCAATCAAGTCAGAGCACTGAAATTTAGATTTGCTACAACTGGAAGAGACCACAATTTAGTTCAATTACTACACATTTACATACTGTATGTATGAACAGTATGTGCACTTGCACAAGTTTGTTTATGCATGGACATACACAACACTGCTGATACTCTTACATTATAATTATATAGAGAGAGCAAGAGGCCAAAAATATAGACAGACTTTATGATGTCCGCCATCCACCATGTACTGTATCATCCTATAGGGCTAATTAACTTATGTTCTGCAACTTGGGTTGAAAATCATGTGTGCGCACGCGCGCGCACACACACACACACACACACACACACACACTGGATTATATGGATAGCAGTATTTATACAGTCACACATGCATACCAACACCCAAACTCATGTAGATGCACACACATACACACACATCAATGAAAAAACCTTTTTGTCATTATGGAAACTGATACTTGTATGGAGCCACACACCAACATGTCAACCAATATTTACTACAGCTGCAAACCCTCTCTCACTCAACCATACACACACACACACACACACACACACACACACACACACACACACACACACACACACCTAGAGAAGGTATTTGCTGTAGTGCATCCTGGCGGTGTAATTCAAGCAGAATGTCCATTAGTGCAGAGAACAGACTTTTCCATGGTATAAGTCATAGTAATGAACTCCACCAATACTCCCTGCAGCCCCATACATCAGGACACTGAACAGCATTTCAGTGCTCAAAGACAAAGCGGAGCTGTGAAACCACCATGTGTTTTAGTTAAGGGGGATGTTTCTGGTGAATTTTAGGTGCAATCTAAAATCTAATTAAATGTGGTGCACAGACCTCTCCATGGTATAAATCACAGTAGTAACCCTCTAGATTGGAGAAAGCAGCGGTACTGGTATCTGCATTTCACCTTCACAGTCGGTCACCGCGTTTTATTTCAAGTGACATAAATCGTTTCTGAGATCTGTAATCTAGTCGGATTCTTAAAGTTGGAGATAAACTATAGAGAGTTCACATTTTGTCCATGCATCAGCACATTTGGATGGCTTGCAGTCTTTTGTTTGAAAGAAGCCAACAGTCAGTGTAGTTCTAGCAAGCAGAATGAAAGCAGTTTGTTCCCTGATGCTCCAAAGTCAAGGTAAATGTGCCGCAGTGATTGGACTTGACACTTTAGTGAATGATGTGCCATTGAGAACACTCGCCGTATTTTGAAGCATGACTCCTCCATATCCTCTATGCCTTTAGACAACAACAAATCTTTCCCCAGTTAAAGTCACTCTAATGACACATTCTGACAGCACAAGTTAGACAAACTGTAGAGATTCCCACAACAAAACTGCCATAACTACAGATCTTTCCACAGCAGAAGTCACTGTAACAACAGATCTTTTTACGATAAATGTTACAGTAACAACAGATCCTCCTTCAGTATCTGTCTCATACCTGTGTGACACAAAAGTGCGGCATGGACTTGTATAATATCCGTGTACAAATTTTCCACAAGGTCCAGTATGTAATGTTCACATTTTAGTATTCCGATTCCAATATCAAAAGACAAAGTATCCACCTAGCTTCCCTCTCTCCTGCTTGTGTCACCACAAGGCTCAAAGGATGATGATGGCGATGCTGATTACAGTGATGATGCTAGTGTAGTGTTCAACATTTGTCATAGGATTGGTTTGCCGATGTATGAAAAAGAGTGTTGCAGTTTGTTATCCTAAAACCCACAATAAGCTAGCTTTTATTTTTTATCCGTGAATTCCCTGTCCAGATTTCCAATGCTTTTTTTTTTCCTGTAGAGTTTACAATTTATGCAGAAAATAATGTGGTAGTAGGTAATGTGGTAGTAGTGGTACGTAATAGTTTGATGTTTTTGCTTCTCTGACATAAATTAAGCCCATTAACATCTCAACTGTAACTGCTTTAGAAAAGGTAAGTTGCTAACAATATATTACAATATACTATGCTATACTTAAACTACAACAGCTGTGGGAATAATTACAAGGGCTAAGATGATATGCTTATGTCCCAATCCGATAGTATCATGATACTTGGGTACCAATTTGATATGTATTGTGATTGTTAAGTATTCTACAAGTATTGCAATATGATATTATGATTTACTGAGATTTTTGCTTGCTTTTTTAATACTTCAACATGGAAAAAGTTGAATCATACACTTCTAGAGACTGTATATCATGAGTCATATTTCCAAGGACAATGCACATCACATGTCAGTCAGTCTTGTTGACTTTTTGAGTTTGTTGAGTTTTATTTCAACAGCATCATTGCTATGGTGCTTATGAAAGTGGTAAATAAAATGTACATGTACAATATAATGAAAAAAAAAAGCTGGAGCTGGTGGTGATGTGATGTCGGTAGAGCGCAACCAAGCATTGTAGTTTGTTTCAGTCTTCTGGTTTATTAATATTAATTGCATGAGTGATTAAAAAGTCAACAAAGTGTATTGGTTTGTGGAGATTATCCTTTTGAATAAAGCGTGTAAGTGTAATAAGCTTTTGTTATTCAGGCTGTAGATTCTCTTATAACCTCCATGTCAATGTAATCATCTCGTTTCTTAACATACAAAATCGAGAGCTATACGACACAGAAATGCTAAGATTTTCACAGGCTATTTCGAGTGATGGTGATACAATGTTTGAAAGTGGGACACCATAGAAAGCAGAAGATTTCATTGGTCAACTGTGTATTTTTGCAGACAGAATTCTGCAGAACTTATAACATTTTTTACTTGCTGCAAAGTTCTGCCCTAGTGTGCAAACCTCCTTTACATCTCATGAAATAATTTTTAAAAACACATTTCCATAGGAATTATCTGCACGGAAACAGTTTTAAGTTACTGTAACTAAAGATCTTTCCACAGTATACAGGAAGTCACAGTGGCCTAATAATAGATCTTTCAAAAGTTTGTTAAATTAACATGAGGTAGTTGCAGTGTAATGTCCTTGGAACAATTTAAGGTTTGGTGCCTTTCTCAAACAACTATATTTTTTACAACTACGCTCACCTTGCTGTCTTTCCAGCCATTATACCTCTAGGCAACACTGACACATTTGTGCGCTATTTCACAACTCTTTTATCAGTAATCTAATGGGTGACTTGGGCAGATCTTTTCATGAAGGAAAGGAAGTGTTATCTCAAGCAGAAATGTATTGTTAGAAAGAGAAAGCTCACATAATTACTGTGAAAGCTTTAAAGAGCTCAAAATAAAAAAAGAAAAAAGAGATGAAGCTGATGACAAAAACACTAAAAGGAACAAAAACCTATGTGATTTGTAAGAATAAAGGCATAATTAACTTTCCACCAGTTTGTAGTAGTTAAAAATAACTCTTCAATAATCGCAATGGAATTTTAAATGTATTAACATGCTGACTGTTGTCTGTAGGAAAAGCTATTGTTACATAACAGAAGGTAAAAAGAAAGCCAAACGCAGGAAGTCTTGGCACTGTTTTTATAATACAACAAAATTACCCCACTCTGTCATGAAACTGCCATTTACAGGAAAATGCAAATCTCTCATAATTACAAAGAAAGGTCAAAACCAAGAACATCGCAGCTCCTGTGATAGCATTTCCTCCAAATCTCTGCAGAACACAAGAAAGCAAACTGCACATAATTGGAGACGGCAGAAGCCCCAAATTGTCAGTTATCAGACTTCCCGCGTTCTAGCTTTCAGACTGCACAACACTGGACATAATTAACTTGAGATGAATGTAAATTGGAACAGTATAGCTCTGTGCCGTATTGCTCCGGCTGTCACCACGTCATTAACAGCTTCTCATTCAGACCCCGTAATCAGTGTGTAATCTTCCCATTAGCATTAGAGATCGTTAAGAGCTAACACCTACTAATTGATTAGCTCATTAACGAGCTGGAATGATAGGAGGACTAACTGGAATGGACTGGAAGATGGAGGGGGAGAAGGAGGGAAGGATAAAGAGAGGCAAGGAGGGTGCTGGCCAGAGAATGGAAGAAAAAATGAGCAAGAGATGGGGTGGAGAGAGAGGTTAAGTAGGGAGGATGCAGAGAGAAATGATTGATGGGAGGAAAAGAAAAAGGGTGAGGACCATGAGTAAAAATGAAAAAGAATTTAATAATCCTCTGGACTCAATAAAATCCTACAGCATGGTCATATCTTCCCAGGTTTACACCTTTTTTAATGGTGAAAAAGCTTAAATATTATAATCTAAAATCTTATTTTAAAGCTGATACTGTTGATACTGTGCTGAAATATTGCTGAAACTGTACTTAAATATGATACCCAACACACAAAGCTCAAAGGACCCAAAGGACAAACAATAAGCAAGCATGGACATCATGAAAACCATGATGTGGATTTGGCTTCTCCTAGCTTTAATAAAGTTATGATACTGTAGTTTGTCTGATTATTACCTGAATGTATATGAATAAATAAATAAATAAAATAGGGAAATGGAGTACATGTTCAAAACTGTGGAAGTACAAAAGTATGTAGGCAGTATAGTAAATGTGCTGAAACATGCAAAAATTCAGGTATGGACCTTTAAGCACGGAGGAATGAAGAGAGAAAAGGATGGACAAAAACGGTGTGGAACAGAACAGAACATGTACAAGCTTTTTTTTCTCTGGGTGGAATGTTGGCTTTGGCAGAGCTGAGCAGCGAAGGGGAAGAGATTTTGTAGGGAAAATTGTCTCTCTTGCTAATCCCATTTCATGCCAGCTCAATCCTCCTCTCCAGAATATTCCGAAACTTCCACAAAGCACCGGAGTGGGGGGCAGAAAGATGGACAGAGAGGAGAGTGGGAGTTGAAAAAAGGCAAAAAAAAAAAAAAAAAGCAGGGCGAG
>OMKZ01026112.1:19215-31467 GCA_900302535.1 Neoniphon sammara
GCCAGTGTACAAGCACAAATATACACACACAATGCACACATAACACTGATATAAAATGCATGCATCAACACTGACACAGACCTGATTTAATGGATGCGTGCCTTGTCTTGTGTGTGTGTGCGTGTCAGTGCATTAAATGGGCATTCACAGGTGTGCATGCAATGCACTGACAGCAAAACAAAAGGTGTGTGAATCTGCAGCACACTGAATGAGAGGAAGCGAGAGAATGATAGACTGAGAGACTGAACCAGTGAGGAAAAAGGGCTAAACACACACACACACACATAGAGAGAGAGAGAGAGAGAAAGACAAGCCAATAACAAGTCAGTGGTGCTGTGTGACTCCTCAGAGAGACGCCATAATGCGCTTTTCCACTCCCCCCTCCCCCTCCTCTCATCTCTTCATCTTCCTTCTTGTCTTCCGCACTGACACAGCAGAGTCTGTTTGTGGCCCCGCAGTGTATATGGAACCGCCAACAACTTGTCACAAACTCATACACCTTTTGTTCGGCTGTCAATGCGCGCGCACACACACACAAACACAAACACACCCTCACTCACTTGCTTGCTCGCTCACACATGCGCGTTACCTATTATCCTTTTTTCCTCACATCAGTGCACATGCACAAACGCAGCGAATGACCTTTCGCCGTTGCGCGCGCACGCTCTCACCCTCACGCACGCTAGCAGGTGTGAATGAGCGCAACTGTGTGAATGAACCTTGTCTGAATGGATAAAGGCTGGAGGTTTTTAAATAATAATTGGAGCAGCACAAAGGCACAAAGGCCCGATCGGTTGAAACACGCTGCAGTCCACCAGATAACGCTTTCCTCTGTCCCGGCCTGTCTCGGCTTCACTTGCACTGCCCTCAACACTTTTTTTTTCTCCTTTGCTGCCCCCACTTCTACTTTCCCTCCCCCCGTCATCTTTCTTGCAGCCAAAACCAGGCAACCTGACCTATTTCTCCTCTGCTCTCACCGTGACTCCTTTGCCTCTGTCCTCCTCTCTTCTCCGCAGCATCGCAGGGGAAGTGTGTGAGCATCAGGTGTTTTCCTAACGACTCCTGTCCGTCCCTTTTACCGGCTCACCCCTTCCTCTGCTCTCACTCTTCGAGCTCTCCCAACTCTGTGGGAACGGTGTGTAGTTACACTTGCAGTGCTGAGAACAAAGATTTGCCAAAACGTGTTGGTGTTACTAATACAACCCTTTGTTCTCAGAGCTGCGAGCGTTTGCTGGGGTTTCTTCTTTGCCAGCGTTACCTATCCGTGTTAGTGGGTAATACTGGTGCCAGAAGCTTTTCAAAACCAGAAACTGAATTTGAAAGTGGTCTGAGGGACCGTTTCATTCCATCTGTCAATAAACTGAACATGCCAGAAATGTGTTTTATTTTGAGGTACATTAATTAAATGTGATAAGACTGTGATAGAAATTAGAAATAATGTCTCAAATTAGACAGTAAACTACCAAAATATACCAAATTTTACACTATACTACCAAATTATACTTTAATTAGACACCAAATTTACTGTAATTAGACACTTACATGATGCCCTATTAGACCCAAAATATGTTATCATTAGATAGCATACTATGTCCAATATATTGGGGTTACACTTTATTTTACGGTACACAAATTAGATGTGATTAGTACATACTTTGTATCAGATTGGACAGAAATTAGAAATAGTATGTCCCAAATTAGTTTGTAAATTAACACAATTATATTCTAATTAGACCAAACTGTATGCCAGTTATAAACTGTATACAACATTAGGCCCAAAGTATACTCCAAATAGACATTATTCTAACCAAATTAGGCACTGTACTACCAAATATAATTACACGACAAATTAAATGCTACCAACATCGCTTATGGGTCTATGATATTTAGACAACACAATATATATTGAACATAGCTTTTATAATAATTAGACAATACAATGAGTGCTAGGAGGACAGAACATTTATTATTGGCTTTTATTTCACATAGTTTCACCTTATTATAGGCTAATTTGCTGCTCATTAGAAGAAAACTGTACCATAAACTAAAGTGACACCATATCTCCGCTACTTCACCCATCCCTCTTACAGTCTGGATTGTCCTGTGTAGTTTGTGGAAACCATACCAGTTAGACATCATCCCAGTTATGCCACGTCACTATCAGACCCCAAATATTTTTAAGTTACATTATGGACGTTAACAGGACAATGCATCTTTATTTTCCATTTTTAGACCCTTGTTAGACTTTGTCACAGGGTAATTTGCTACTCATTATAATGAAACTGTACCATAAACTAAAGTCAGATCATATCTCTGCTAGTTGAGGCTCAAAAGAGGCTCAGAAAAGGAGAAGAGTCTGGCTGCAGGCCTGGAGTCACAGTGGGAGGCATCCACAGCAAGAGGAGGTTTGTTTTTCTGTGTTAAAAACGGTTAAAGTTTATGGCTAGGCCCATTTATGGCTAGGCCCATTCCGAATCCTAACAATAACTGTAATCCCAAGAACAGTGACCTGGAAGTGACCTGGAAGTACTACGTGATGTCACAATAAAAGTGAGCAGACACCAAACTTTTAGATCACCATAAACTGGCTCTGGTTTAGGAATGTTGTGTGTTTTTTGAAGAAGAAAAAAACTAGCAAATATTAATATGATTTACACATTCAGATTAAGATAAAATTAGCTGCATATAGTGTGATTTGTTGTAGCGATATATTTTAGTTGTATGGAAGCCAACACTTACGACAGATACTTGTTCACTTCCAGAAATGACCAGCAGATCCCCCGACCTACACAAACATGCTGAAAAACAGAAACAGGCTCTGACCTCAGTTTTAATGCTGTATATTGCACATGACATGATGCTTGCAGTGCATACCATCATCATTAAATGTCACAGAAACAACAAGGACCCAATATAGCTGCCTTGTGGAATCCCACTTGTAATAACAGCTGGAACCTGGCTGGCTCCTGAGACCTGTCTGATTTAGGTGTCATCATACTTGCCCCAGAATAATTATGAATAATTATTGCTGTCTGCTCACACTTTTATTGTGACATCACGTTTTACTTCCGGATCACAAGCAAGGAAGAGTGTAAAACAAGAAAATGAATTATAGCCAGCGGTGATACCCGAACTGTTCTCCTTTCTCTCACAATACTGTCTAGCTGCAGCCCTGGATTGCATTAAATTTGTTGTGTAATTATATTTGGTAATATGGTGCCTAATTTGGTTAGAAAAATGTCTATTTGGAGTATACTTTGGGTCTAATGTTATATTGCATATGGTTTATAATTAGCCTATAATTTGGTCGAATTAGAATATAATTGTGTTAGTTTACCATCTAATTTGTGACCTGTTATTTCTAATTCTGTCCAAGTTGATACATTGTATGTACTAATTACATCTAATTAGTGTACCGTAAAATAAAGTGCAACCTATATTGGTACTGTAGCAATATAACCAAATTATACTGTAATTTATATAATAATTGGACACTATACCAATAGCTTCTAGGGAATTCATTGGCCTTCATTTACCATTATATCACTTTCATACAGGGTAATTTGCTACATATTAGAAAGAAACTGTACAATAAATTAAATGAAACCATATCCCAGCTAGTTGAGACATCCCTTGTTGATCGTGGGCAGGTACTGTGAAATTTGTAGGCAGTGGTAAGACTGTGAAATATTAGCCAACACATATTAGCATGTGAGGACAGAGTAGTGTATTTTAGAAAAAAAGAAGTTGAGAAACATTCAAAGGTCAGACCAGTCCAAGCACAGTGCCACCCATTAGCCAACACCTTTATCGAGCTGCTCGCTCTCTGCTGTACTGTACATTCTGTATCTTTTCCATGTGCTTTCTCTGCCCTCCTCCCCTTCTCTCTATTTCCGGATACCCTTTTCACAGGAGTATCATTTGTGACCTTTGCTTAGAACTTCCTACCTCTCTAATCTTCAACTCCCCTCTTCGTTTTGCCCTTTCTCATCTCACCTCTCATACTTGTACATATTCTATGCCTTTAGCTTCATTTGTCCTGTAACTGTACACCACAGTCCCCTCCCTTCCATTTCTCTGGCCTCAGCTCTCCTAATCCTGTTGTCTCCTGTTTGGTCCAGTGTTGTGTTCTCTGAATGTTTGCTCTCATATGTAGAGGATTGTTTGCAAGTGTATGCTCACTCTTAAAAAAATGGGTTCTATAAAGTATATGAAACCACTATTAAGCACCAGTTATGAAACGTACAAAATGTTCCAAATCAGCAGATTTGAAAAGACGCAAAGATGAACTCATTGGGAGCTTTGGGAGATAGAGCAGGGGCTCATGAATAATGTCATGTCCTGGACCCCAAAGCACACATTGTTTAGGGCCCCCATTTAAAGTCCCCATGAAATGAGATTTTACTTGTGCTTCCTGGAAAACAATATATATTTATTGGTAAGTTCATGCTTTATCAGTAGGTGTAAATAAAAATGTAAAACCATTAAAACCTAAACAAATTTTGGAACAATCTTGCCCATCTACCCAGTAAAACTTCCCTCACCAAGTTATATCCTGCCATAACATTCTCTTATGACAGTAAATACATAAAGTAAGAAAAGTAGGATGCCATTTCATAGGGTCTTTAATTTTATCCCAGGGACCCCATTCATTTTTGTTTGACTCGTGAAACCACCTGGCCCTCCAACAAAAGTCTTAGATTGTAAGCTACAAAATGGGAAGACCAATCAACATCCTTTGAGGAACTACAGGTGTGACTTAGCTGAAGCTAGCAATATGCTCACCAACATGCCTGCTCACAGTTAGAGTTAGGGTCCACCCAAAACCTAAGAGACCTAACCCATGACCTGGTATGGGTTTGGATCAACATTTTATATATGGTCAATCGGGTTCAGATTAGGTCCCGTTCTATTGCCGTGGTCTGTTTAACATTATGCTCAGAGCGTCTTCCCACAAAGAACGACCCCACAGGTCATTTGTTCTAACCCTGTAAAATGACCCACTGGACCGTTTCGCAAAGGAGCGCCCCTCCTGATGGAAAGTGATGCAGTAGAAAGAGCAAGAAAGGTAGCGTAAGGTGAAGGTTGGGGCGCTGGATGGGTCAACAAAATACAGGACTTTCCCATGGGAGACCCGTGTTCAAGTCCCATATGAAGCGAGACCATGGTTCATTTTCAGTTGCATTACTGTGACTTAATCATAACCCTAACTGTTTCCTAAACTTAACAAAGTAGTTTTGGTGCGTAAATGCAACCAAACGGCAACGGTTTTGAGAGTTGTCTGTGTGCATGCATGTTACGGTTTAAATTAAGAAACAGCCCAGTCTGTAGTTGCTTGCTTATGGCTATTCCCCGTTCATCCTGTAGAGGCGCTGGACCTCTGCAGGATGGATGGGGCATATCTGAAAACATTCATTTATGTCGTTTTGGGAGTGACTGGCAAACAACCTATTTTGTCGTTTAGGTATGAGGATGTGTTGTTATTCCAGATGCAACAAAACTGCAAAGCTGATTCTCAACGAGTGGCATTTGTCATCTGTCACCATGACAGCAAGTGGACTTTTAATCTGAAATAAGGAGTGGATTAGCCATGCTGGTTCAATCAGCAAGAGAAGAAGAACATAAAACCTAGATGTATTTTAGCAACTTTCTTGGCAAGGAGGATGGTTTATATGTGTCACAGCCAGGCACAGGGGAGAAGGCTAGTAATGTTACATAAGGTAAGATGCAAAGTTTTGTATTGACAACTTTTAAATTAACATTAACTTGTTAATATCAATCCGCTGTAAACGGTGCCATTCAGATCTGTGTCTCCCAGCCGGGTTCAGGTCCGACATTTCTTGGCTCTGCATGGGTCCGGGACCAGCTTTCAAATAATAGACAGGTCCAATTCAGGTTTGGGTCCGACATTTCATGGTTCCACATCTTTCAAATAATAGACGAGTCTGGTTCAGTTCTGATTAGTACATTTTTGGGTGTTTTTCAGTTCGGGCATGAATTTTTTGGACCTGTGAAGACCTGTACTACAGTGTACGTAGGATATAATGTGGATATGTGTGGGATAGCTGTGAAAGTGAAACCTATGATTAGAGTAATTCTTGCACATTCTCAAATTGGAATAATTTCAAGACAGTAAAATAATAATGAAACTATTTCTCGTTTTGCTGACAGGCCCCCTGGAAGCCCCTTAAAGACACCTGAAGGGCCCCTGACCCAGCTTTGAGAACAACACCCATCTATAACCACTGCCTTAGCCAAAGAGTCCTCTTGAAGCCTCCTTTTTTGTTTCCCTCCCATCTTCCCTGCTGCCTATGCCTCTCTGTCCTCCTTTCCTTTGAACTCCCTCTCTCCTCTCGTCTCACCTCACCTCCTCCATGCTCCCGCGGCTCTCAGCTTGTCTCCTCTCTTGACCTCTCCTCCCCTGCTCTTCACTCCTTTCTGGTCTGTATGACTCTCCTCTTTTCTTCTCCGCCCCTCCCCTGCTGTCTATCTGCCTCTCCTCTGGCATCGTTCACTCTCATCTTGTCTCCGCTCTCTTCTCCTCCCTGCTTGGCACGCCTCCCCTTCGCTCTCAGTGCAGAGAATGTCCATCCTTACAAGTGTAGTGTCGAGTCATTTTTCTTGTGTAGCTTGTTTTCCTTGTGTAAGATAATGTCACTTTGTCAGTGAAAGTCTATTTGTTGAAACTGCATTGGAAAAATACAACATAATGTTAACTACTTTGCCCAAATATGGAATTTCAAATCCAACACATTTTCTTTATGGGGAAAATCTGGTTTCCACATCATCATCCTGTCACACTCTGTGATTTAAGCTGGTGTTTAAAAAATTATTTGCATTTCTCTCTCTTAAATGGAATCCACTGAATTCTGCTGCCGCTTTCCAATTATTTGGATAACAAAAAGCTAACACTGCATAGCTGGCTGCTCTATGAGTGGTTTTGCCTGATAAATTTACAACTAAAATCATTCTAGCTTGCTGCTTAGCCATAAAAATATGTGATTAATAGCTACCATGTCCATTTCTTTGTCCAATCCCTTCTCTTTGTTCAAGGAAACAACGAAAGTATTAAGAGGAAGAGAATCACTACAACACCACTCGTGTCTGATGGGTCATCATGGGAGGCTAACCACTTAGCTGTTAGCAAAACAAGTTTTTTAAAAGTATATTATGTTCAGGTTATAAAAATGTATAAAATGTTTCTGTTTTTATATACAAATGTATATAAGGAATTTGGAATTTAAGGAATTTGGAAACCCCATATACTATTGTCACCGGGAGATAGAGGTGTGTGTGTGTGTGCGCAGCATAGTGCCAGTGACCACGCCCCTTTGCTTGCACTACACACTGGGAAATTGGGCACAGGTGTGGGTGATGGGGCTTTTCAATTAGCAGGTAGAAGAGCCACCAACATAAAAACGGCGGCAGCGGTCCTGAGCGGAGGCAGACACGGGTAGGGCCCTGGACGAGACGGATTCCGCTCCACACACGAAGCAGCCTTTTGGGCAGACAGAGCTGACCGACGGTGGACATCGATGCGGGTTTTGGCCGAGACCGGGCAGACGCCGCCGAGGCTGTGTGTAGGAGAGGATGCCTTGGTGGAACGAGGAAGGGCAGGGATACATCCCCCCCTTCCCCTCAGATAAGTACCTCTCCTACACCGGCAGGGCCGTGTGTTGATACGGGACGTATTAACTGGATTAACTTCGTTCGACTGGATATAGGCTATAGTTGGTTTTGCCTATTCTATTTGATTTCGGATTGATTGATTATTATTTCTGTTTGCTTATTTCATTTGTTGATTTGGATTGGTTTTCTTTTTTGTTTTGAGTGAATTACTTTGACCAAGCCACTATTAAAGACCTATAGGTTACGGCTAACCACCGTCAAGCTCGTTAATAGCCAAAAGCACTGTAGAGGAGCAAAGGTGCGTATTACTGACTGTGGCTAAATTGCATTCTAGGCCTGCTGCTGGGAACCCCAGCCGCATCGTCACCTTGCCAGTTATTCTAGAGGACCTCGTTGGAAACCCACGCTGCATGTATTGGACTTCATGGACACTTGAGCACCCAATTTCGCCGGCACAGGACGACGACCCTCCGGGACTTTTTAAGTGCCTTAGTGTTTTATGCAATTCATGGTTTTATTATTCCTTTAGTTAATAAATTGTATTGTTTTAAAATTCTCACCTGGTCCGATCCAGTTTTGTTGTCGGTACAATAGCTCCCCAGCAGACAGCTTATTGGAACAACCATTGGTCACACTATCAATTTTTTGATCCCAAAGTCTCAAAAATGCTAACAATACAGAGACAGCATGACTTCTGAGGTCCACTGGCCTACTAGCAGAAATTCACTCCAAATGCTGTTGCTGCTGGGAAAATGTGGATGGTAAAAGTGAATGAGTAACGCTCTCCCTCCCTCAACCACTGCTGTCAAGGTGGCCTTGAGCAAATCACTGAATCCCCAACTGCAGCTCCAGTGGAGCTGCTCAGTGGCCAACAGCAGAAGAACGTGGTTCTACTGGGAGCTCTCAAGTATGAATGTGTGTAACTGTATGAATGCAAAGCAGGGTGCTGGTAGAAAAAGACCGAGGTGCTCAGAGGTCTTTCAGTTGACAAAAAAAAAGGTTTAAAATTTAAATAAGAGACAGCTGTGAATGTTGGCTCAAGAGAGAGATGAAGAGGACAGGAGGATGAAAAGAGAGGGAGAGAGATGAAGATGGAGCCTTTTTAAAACTTTCACACCACAAATGCCAGCAGCCAGAGGTGGGAATAGAGCAAAAAGAAGAGAGAAAGAGGGAAAGAAATAAAGCTCCTCAAATCTTGCCACTTAAGACAGTTCACAATGCCTCAGAGCAATGCACAGATAGACAGAAAACTAGAAAGATAAAGTAAAACCTCTGTGTCACTCAGCTGCTCACGAGGCCCCTGAGCCAAGACAGACTAAGAAAGAAAGAGGGTGATAAAAAGCAAGAGGGCCGGTGAAATAGGGGCCCTGTGCCACTTGCAAAACTTTGCAAGGCCCCTGGGCGATGAGATAGACTATTGGGTGGGTGAGGGGGTTCCCAAGGGGGACAGGGAGAATAAGAGGAAGCGAGACAATGATAAACTGTGAGAGTTAAGGGTGAGAAAACAGAAAAAAGGGTAAAACACCACACATGCACACCACTTCTCTTTACTGGAGTCCAAGTGGCCTCCATAGAATCATAATTGGTAGAAACAGTGGGGGTCCCACCTGAGAGCCTTATCCAACACTATGGGTGCTGTTTTACATAAAGATAATCTGGGTAAGGGGCACAATTTACAGTGCGTGTACAAGGCCATTTACACTTTCATATGTCTCTTATCTGGATAATATCCAGGTACAGTTGTCTACATCAATGCATCTTCATTTGACAGATAGATACAAACTGCAGATGACCGTGCATGACAGAAGACCTAACAAATTCAAGCCATCTGATCTTCCCGCCAAAGAACTTTTTTGGACATATAGGAAGCACCTCATTTCACTTTCACTGCAGCAATGACTCTAGGTTTAAATCCAGCCCAAATGCTTCTCGGAAGCATTTTGCCTATCCAATCAGTTCAAGACACGTTAAGTGAAAATGGGGTAATAATAAAGTTCTTCATCTTCAAATCCTTTTAATAGCCAAATATTGCAACAAGAAATTACCGCCTCAGGTGATTGGATTGTGGAGAGTATTGCATGTTTTCCTGCTGCACATTTCATTGTCTTGGAGAAGCAGATTGTTCAATCCCGTCTGTTTGGATGAACATGCTCTGCTGGACTATTGTCTGTCCACTGAATATTGGCATCTGTCATCTGCACATACACTCTGCTTCACACGTACAATTGCATTATTTAAGCAGTTTGATACACAGAACGTTTCCCTCATGCCCTCATGTTCATGTGTCCTTTCATGAACCCACAGTGTTTACTCTTCCAACCCACTGACAAGTTAACGTTTTAGTATGCCAATTAGATTGACCCTGCCTTGCAATTCCAGTGCGGCAATGCATTTCCCCTCTGACCTCAAAACACTGTCACTATATCCTATATATGTTTTACTTCTATGGGATGCTATCCATGCTATAAACATTACAAAGGTAATTTCCAGACGTCTGAAGCAATCGCTTCATTGTATCACCTCTTGCCCTGGACGTGTTTATGCTGCTCCTAGCTATATTTTCTTAAGTCTGTGTGTGTGTGTGTGTGTGTGTGTGTATACACGCATGCCTGTCTGGTCTGTGTGTACGCAGGCAAGTGTGTGTTACAACGTCTGTGTTCTTATCTTTTTTTAAATTATTTAACGTGAACTGTCTGCTTCAATCTACCTCTATTCAAACCCTCTGTGTGTGTGTGTGTGTGTGCATGCATTTGAACTGAAGTTATCTTTTTGCTAAATGTGAAACACTAGACCCTTATCCAGCCCTCTATTGATTTAGTGTCTGCCACACTTAGCTCAACATAGCTTACCTGGTTCAGGGGAAGGAGTAGGGAAACAACTGAGAAAAGAAAGATTGAAGTCCAGCCCCAAAATGTGCAAGGATTTTGGGAGCTCTTCCCATGAAAAAGGCTTGACCTGGTGTTTCCTAGGTGAAAGCTATGATCCCTTATTGATTTCAGCTGTAAAATCCACTGCAGCCATGAAGGGCAGAAGAAGATGAAGGAGAAGACACAGGTTAAAGAAGGATTTTCAAGAAGATTGGTAGGTGCCTCAAGACTGTTCCTCTACATAGGCACTATTTCTGAGTATTCTATCTGGGCATAAATGCATGCCCTGTAATTTGCTAGCATACACAAAGATATGAGTACTGAAGTTTGGAGGTAGGGAGGCAGGAAGATGGATGGAGAAAGAGAGATTTGAGGCCAAAATATGTTGGATATAAAAACTGATATGCATCCCTCTTGTTTAGACTCTTCTAATGGCAAGAACACCTGCATTTCTAGGTCACATTTTCTGTTCCACAGTCTGCTTCAGATATCCAGAGACCAGCTGGTCCAGGTAATCTGCAAGTTTCATCAAGTTAAACTTTCCAAGTTAGGCTTTTCAACTCGCCAGATGTGGAGTGGACAAAGCAAAATTGACATGCAGGTTGCAGCAGGGCGTGTAATCCTATGTGCGGTCCAGCAGCCTTCCCTGTGCAAAAAGTGCACTACACAGAGGGGAAATGTTCCCATTTTCCCAATCAATACAAAGAGGCTTTAGTCACATATTGCTCTCAGCAGCCGAGGTAACAGCATCCCACACCTCATCTTTTTTAATGTTGTTTTTGTTGAAACAGTGCTGAGGGTCGTAGGACTCGCTGCACTTTTCCATTTCGATTGACCTAAAGATGCTTTGTCCAATATTTGTCAAATATGTGAATCAGCTGCTTCTCTTTGTTTTTGTGAGAGACATATATTATAATGTCATGCAATAGGTATAACATAAATATATACGACAAAGAAATTAAAACAAAGAAACTGGTGCTGGTGATCTGTCTCTCTATCTATCTATCTATCTATCTATCTATCTATCTATCTATCTATCTATCTAAATACATAGATAATATATATGTATCTAAATGTCATCACTGGCAGAAAGTAAAGAAAAAAGCATTTTTTGTTGGAAATTATCACATTACTCACATCAATCACATTTTACCCTGCAAAACTCCTGTTGGATTACATTGATTAGTTTGTTCCTGAACTTTAATCTCAAAATGCGGTGAAAAGACTCTCAGCTACAAGGTAAGATTGGAATGAACTTTCTCTGTGGTGAACTGCTGACTTATGCTGAGGCTTTTGTTTGTTGGTTTGGGGCTTGGAGCCAGCGAGTTTGGTGCCTTTTTAGACTGGATGCTTGTGTATGTTGCACTTGTGCACCTGATCTAAAATTTAGATATGTTTATCTGCAGAACACTGTAAATTGAATATATGTCTGGCAGTTCTTCTGCTAGGCCAGAATGTTAGAATATTACTGTCCATATTTGGCGTAAAAAAAAAAAAAATGTAAAGGTGAAGTGGAGGGCAGAGGAGGAGCTTGTCATCGGGCCGATGAGAAATTTAGAAAGCTCAAACCAGGCAATAACAACAGGGACCTACAAATGATGACTCACATTGTAAGGAGTCATTTTACAGCCAAATAATATTAATAATAATAACAATAATAATAATAATAATAATAATAATAACTAAAAATGCAGTGCTGAACAGCTTGAGCAAATAGCTGTAAACCTTGTCTAAACTTGTCTAAACTTTGCCTTAA
>OMKZ01026112.1:40810-53465 GCA_900302535.1 Neoniphon sammara
CTCTCTCTCTCTGTGTGTGTGTGTGTGTGTGTGTGTGTGTGTGTGTGTGTGTGTGTGTGTCAGTCTTTGACTCTCAGTGGTTATTGCATTATTGTCATACATATGTTTCCACTGAAAGTGCTTCTGCTGTTCCATATATTGTCTGTATTAATACTTGCCAAAGTGCAAAATGCATTACAAAATGCCCACACACAAGAAAATGTATGTATTAAAACAATAATAATAATAATAATAATAATAATAATAATAATAACAATAATAATAATAATAATAATCTCTTAAATTTTGTCTCTATCTTTTGTACAAAGTGCATATTACTGTGCTGTTTCTGTACTGCACCTGTCCCGTTCTGTTACTTCTTAATTTGGATTTTTTGTATTGATCAAGTTTGAGTTCCTGTAGGTGGCGCTCTTCTCTTTGTCTGTTCGGCCACGGTGACTCACCGCTCATGGAAACAGCCAGGCTCTTGTGTTTATTACAGACAAATTCAATCAGTTCAGAGGGGTAAAACTCATTGCCTGTGCACCAGGGGATCTCTAAATGTGAAACAACTCATGGACTTGTAGAGTAACTCACTTTCTCACTCATTCACATACTCACAGTCAGCCTATCTGACCCCTAGTGGCTGTCAGGGGGCATGACAGCGCCTGTAACCAACACACTGAACCAGCATCATTCATCAGCAATATAGCTGTACTGTGATGTGCACTGATTGTGTCCTTTTTCCCAAAAAAAGACCTACAAGACAGCTTTCATCATGTGGCTATAAGCTGAATCTCTACTTTGTATCAATAATGGACAACAAAAAAACAGACATGTATCTAAAAATATTACAGACACTTTAATTGTGCACCTCCAAATGCCACCCTGTGAAGGAATGCTCTGCCTCCCTCTTTGTTTCACAGAGACCTGTGTACAGCCTTCATGCTGCAGAGCTCGGACAATGGCTCCATTGTCGAGCGCGGCGACAGCTCTCAAGAGTTTGCCGAGCGGCTGACTTGAGGGAGTGTGCCAAGCAGTGTGGGAACAATTACGCCCTCCCGTGTAGTCAATAGTGACGAAGAGATGACAAAGGGGTCATTTCGCGGCCTAATTGCAGACTCATTATCCGCTAGAGACGGGGGGGAAGGGGGGCAGAGAGAGGGGAAGGAGAGAGAGGGAGAGGAGGAGAGATGTTAGTGGGCAGTTTGAATCCCCAGTGCTTCGTCTGGAAGGTGCCAGTCAGACGATGGGAGACGTGAAGTGAGAAGTGAAAGTCAAAAAAGAGGATTTTTGAGAAAGAATACCCCACAAACACAACAGGAAATTTTTATTTATGCTAGTGTTTTTCACTACTATTTCAATGGCAGGGCAACAGTATATTAATGTACTCTTTGCCTTTACCTCCCTTATACACATACTGTACATACATACTGTACACGAACACACACACACACACATACACATCGTAACTGTACTGAGAGCTTCATGTTTGCAGAATTTTCTGTGGAATTTTCCTGATACCAGTTGAGTGATCCTTAATTCTTCCCTGTGCTTCGTTTGTAGACACTCATTCCTGTTTTCGAGAAAATTACCCAAAACAAGTGAAACTGCACCGGAAACAAACAATGTGTCCCCAAAAAGTACATTTTAAAGCCTATAATGATATTATTTTTATTTTATTTTGTGTTATTTCATTTTATTTATTTTTGCGGTGTAGAGATGGTGAAAGAAGAAGGTATGAGGGAAAAGAAGAGTGACACAAAAGGGGGAGGATGTGAGGGAGGATATGAGGAAGAAAGGGGAGAAAGAAACAGAGAGGGAGAAAAGAGAAGAGAAACAGAGGGAGACACGCTTCCATCAGTTAATAGCAGCTTTGTCACAGCAGGTTGTGGAACGTGTGTGTGTGTGTCAGATAGTTAATAACAACATTGTAGCCAGCAGGGAACAAAGCTTAATTGTCCCCTTTCATTCACGAGTCATCTCTCTCGTCTTTTTCTTGCCTTCCTCCCTTCGGTCCGTCCTCCACATGCCTTCCTACCTTCGTCTTTTCCTTCCTTCCTTCTCTCTGTTGATCCTCCCACCTTCTTCCCTCCTCTCTCCTTTGCCTCTCCACTCTCTCATCGCTCGTCCTCCCTCCTTTGGAACAGCCTCGCCCCGAACGTGACCTCCGTCTTTATCGTTGCTCTCCTCTCTCCCCTCCTTCCTCCCTCGCCCCGTCCTCCTTCATGTCGACCTACGTCTCGCTCATTTCTTTCAGGTTCCTCTGCTTGCCTCCTCTCCTCACGTCTTAGTCCCTCCCACATGAGACGCAAGCGGAGGAGGCGAGTGTGAGGTGTGTGGAATCCGAGCAGCGAGTATTTTCCACATGAGACATCTTTGCTCACCCAAGCCTCATTTGAAATCAACGTCAGCTGCTTATGACATGCTGCACATCTGAATTCACTGTCATTTCTGTATCGCTGCACTTGTGATACAAAATCTTACTTTTTCTTTTCATCATTTCATCTCTTTGAAAAGCAAATTTGATTTTCTAAATATAATATATATTACAATTTATTACAAATTGAAAGCATCTTGGTGTCATTGTACTTTATATGCTAGGGTTGGCTGGCCTCCTCTCCTTCAAATCATCCAAAAGCTTTTTCTTTTCCTTTTTTGACTGATGAGGAACATGATTTAAAACAGGCTTTGTTTGGTTGTAGCCTTTTGTTTCATTCAGGACCATTGCCATCATACCTTTTATATGTTTTCTCTCTGGTCCTCATGCTCACACAGAACTTGGGAAAAAGCCTTTTAAATCTGCTGCTCCCAATGCTCGGAACAAAACTCAAGGGCTTTTTAAGCTTTATAAATTGGTTCCCCTTGGGGTTTTGAAACCATTGTTGAAGGACTTTGAGAATGATAACAGAGGCTGCCTTTGCTTCAGTGATGATCCATTGTATTAATGCATATTATATCTGAATTGTAATGGAATACTCCAATGTTTTGGACAAAATGCCCTTCCAACTTACCCAGACTGTGACAAGATGTTCAATACCATTTTCACCTCTGTACGTCCACTGGTTTGGTTCCTATGGGTAGCATTTTGTGTTAGCTTAGCATAAAGACTTGAAGTCTACAGGAGTCATTAGCCTAGCTCTGTCAAAGTGAAACAATAAACCTTACAGCAATTCCAAAGCTATCTTATTTACACAATGTGTCATATATTTAAAATACACATCTTGGAATTTTTATTTTATTTTTTTTAAACAAGAGTAGTTTTAGGAGAAGTTAGATGGTAGGAACTATAACTGATCTAACTTTCTAAGACGTTCTAAGACGATCTAAAATTCTAAGACGTGTATTTCATTACCGTGTAACACATGCAATACATTGAGACAGCTTCAGAGTTGCTGTAAGGTTTAATTTTTTTCACTTTTACAGAGCAAGGCTAATGACTCCTGTAGACTTCAAGTCTTTATGCTAAGCTAACACAAAATGCTACCCATAGGAAGCTAACCAGTGGTCGTACAGAGGTGAAAATGGTATTGTACATCTTCTCACAGTCTGGATAAGTTGGAAAAAAACCCTAAGCCTAAAACATTGGAGTATTCCTTTAACCCTTCCTTCATCCTTTCTCTTCTTCATTTCTTCCATCATACTTGTGCAAGTTTTTAATGTTCCCTCCTTCCCTGCCTTTTTCAGTTTACTTTCCTCCTTCCTTCTTTCCTTTCTCCCTCCATCCCTTCTTACTATCCTTCATTCCTTCCTCCCTTACTTTAAATTTCTCTTCCTCCCTTTTTTATCATTCCTCGTTTTGTTCCCTTCTCCTGTCCATCTTTCCCTCCTTCATTTCTCCCATATGTCTCTCTCCCTCCTTCTGTTCTTCCTTCATTCCCTCACAAACTCCATCCTGTCAGTTCTTCCTCTTTCCTTTGCTTCTTTACTCCTTTCCTACTTCCTTTTTAATCTTTTCCCCCTCCTCCTCATTTTCTTCCATGTTATATCTTCATCTTTATCCTTCCTTCCTTCCTTCCTTCCTGCCTTCTTCCCTTGTGTATCACTGTGTTTCCCTTACATCACTATTTTCTCCGAGCTAGAGTGGCAGGACAACAACTGCTAATTAATAATTGTGAAATAATCCATTTTTCCTAAATTGCATCCATCCATTCTTTCAGTTCTAATTCATTTTTGTGAACAAGTCACTCCAAAACATCACGTAAAACTATTATCAGTTTACTGATGAAACATGGCTCATTGACTCGGAGCTTGACAATCAACGAGACGTTTCTTACTGTCGTCCTTTGTCACCCAATTTCAGTGCAATTCAGTCAGAAGTGAAAGGTGGAAATTCTGTCACAGTGGAGAGAAGGCACTGAGTGGAACATCTCAATTGATCCCTACAAATGACATGTTAACACATAAATAGCAGCCTGGCACAAAGAGGACTGAGGAAGCTATGTTGAAACTGTGTGTGTGTGTGTGTGTGTGTGTGTGTGTGTGTGTGTGTGTGCCATTATACAGAAGTGAGTTGGACTTAGCATGCTTCAGGACTCTAATGTAGCTCTGTAACATTCATTACCTGTTATGCTTTTGTCACTCCCCAATACACCATGCACATACACACGTGCATGTGCGCGCACACTCACACTCACACACACGGTTAGTAATTTAGCAGCACAAAAGCGGTTTGATCTCATAATTCAGTAATTCAACAAGGCTTTGAGTCGATTCAACAAATAGGCCTTCAGGCCACATAGTCAAACTGAGTTGTGTTAATAGAGAGTCAACTAGCCATGGATACACGCACACACACACACATGCACACACACACCCCAAAGACCCACTTAGGATTCTTATTGAACTTGGATTCTTAATGAAGTGGAGGCAAAGCACAGACACACAGTGAGTCAGTGTGCTGAAGTGCCTTCTCAGCAGGGGATTTACTGCACAGCCTCCCTCCTGCTTGTTTCCGCTAAAACACAAAACTGTCAGATGATGCTGCAGTTTGGGTGCAACCATGTGTTTTATGTTCGCAAATGGGATTTTAGCTCATTTTGGGTAAGTTTACTGGGTATGTTTGGCTTCACTTGTCTGAGCACGCTCTTTATTTGCAATGACAGTTTTTTTTCTCTGTGCTTTAAAGTGACCTAATAAGTGGTTGGTAGTTAGAAGTAGCATCTCATGTTAGCTACTTTGTTTTATTATTCCAGACAAAGTGGAAACATAAAGCATCTCACTTCTTGTGCAGAAGATTGTTCCCAGGGAAGCTCCCAGGGTCAAAAAGTCCATTTAATGTCTTTCCTGGCTGTTCAAGGAGCCACAGCCAGTTTTTATTAAACTTTGTTCTGAACATTTGTTGTTGACATCAGCAGGATAGCTTTGGAGGGCTCAAATTTGAAGTGTTTGTGACATCTTTTCAAGATGTCCAAGGGACACCTTCATGGGGTCCAAAATGAAAGTTTTTATGATGTCTTTCTTGGACTCATTTTAGACATTCTTGTTGCGCTTGGCCTTTATGATTTAAGAAGAAGTAACACACACTGTCACTGGTGTCTTTATTGAAGGCCCAGACCAGTAATTCCATTTAAAACTGAATGTGCTGAAGTACCTAAAACATAAACTCTGGCTTTGACAAGGGTTCACCCTTTTGATGTTTTGGTTTGTACCTCGGTTTTAGCTTGACAAAGTTGAACTGAATCAGAACTCAAGTTCTTTTAAATTTAAACAAATACCAACAATTAAAGAATTAATCCAACGTTTTGGGAAAAATACCCTTTTTCTGACTTACCCAGACTGAGACAAGGTGTTTGATACCATTTTCACCTCTTTACGTCCACTGGTTCGGTTCCTGTGGGTAGCATTTCATATTAGCTTGGCATAAAGCCTTGAAGTCATTAGCCTAGCTGCATCAAAGTGAAAAAAATAAACCTAATACTCTGTAAAGGTTGTGTAATGTAGCAATGGAGTACCTTTTTCTAGCCTCATGGAAAGTCAGTTATTAGTCCTAATGTTATTATTAATCAAAAGTGTTGAATGTTCCATATTATGAATGTGCTTGCTATCATTTCACATTGTGCTATAATAAATAAATTATTAATTTCCTGCGAGAACAAGATAACACTTTTAAATGTTAAACAAGAAACCGGGCTGAGGTGCAGTTTGGCACCTTGGTAATATCATATCATATACTACAGTTCTCCAATCTGTGTGTGGCTGCCAGGCTGTCCTCAGTTGGCTCCCTACATGCCACAGTGTCCCAACTGAGCAAAGTCAAGAGTGGTCCCAGGGCAACTGGGCAGAGTGAGAGTGCTCAAAATTTGGAATTGAGAGACCTTCTTCTGATTTGTGCTGTTGCAAATTGGACATCCTGACTCGTGGCTACTTACCTCCCTACAACATTTAGTTGCAAATGAGTGGATCTTATGCCAGTAAACAGAGGGAGGTAATAATGGTAACCTGTAGGGGAAGACATTTACCCACAGCAGGCGGTCCATTTTCACAATTGATGCACTGGCTTGCAGTGAATTAGGAAGATGTGACCGTCTTTCCAGATCTGCTTCAATCTGATTGTGGATGCCCTGAAAATTCAGAGTGGTAATGGTGACTTTTAAAGGAAAATCTTTTTTTGTGGAGGCATTGTATTATAGACCAGTGATGAGTTTAATGACAGTAGTAATGCTGATTTGGTACTTTGAAAGTGCCCAAAATACTGTATTAGGAATTAAAGCAGTGAATATATAATATATTTTTCACAAGTACATTTCACAAGTACATTACATCTTCTGTGACATCTGTGATATTGTTTCCCCTCCACTTCCAAACACATACACACAGCCCTATTTGATGAGTTCATATAAATGATCAACACACACATACACACTTACACTGCAAAAAAATATCCATCCAAGTCATTCAGATTGAGTCTTACAAAGTGTTTATTTTAAAACAACTAAAAATCTTCTACATGCTTCCGGTGTCATTTTCTTAATACTAATGTGCCCTTTTCTGCATCCAGATAATGATTTCAAGATAATGACACATCATACTGACACCAAATTCTTGAAAAAAGTGAAACTGAAGTAGCAGATATTATTTGTTGTAAGAAAAGTTAAAATTTAAGAATAAATACTAGACTAAATGGACATTCTTTTTTTCATTGTACCATATACAAATACATGACAGTCTCCTGTTGCTGATAGGACCTTACTACAACAGTACACACACACACACACACACACACACACACACACCACTATGCATACACACTCACGCCACACACTTAACTAGCAGCTTCCTCTTGCCAGATGGATGCCAGAACACACACACACTCCAACATAATAAGATTAGACATCCTCAGTCTCTCTGGGCTCTGATGGCATCAAGACAACATAATTCAAGAAGCACATTTGCTCTCATTTCCTCAGTTCTCCCATCATTTGTCTTTATTGTGGTTGCATGTGTGTGAAAATACAGATACTTCACTTCTGCTTTGTTGTCCCACATGAGGAATTAAGATTTGCGGCGGCAGCAGTTTATCATACTTACCTAGAAGGATGGATCCCTTTTTGTTAAAGCAAGGAGGCCAAGAGGAAGGAGGGAGGGGATGAGACGAGCGAGGGAAGAAAGCGGGATGAAGAATTCACAGCATCGAGTGAATTTTCAGAAGCGGACTTTAACATTTGATTTGTCTTTTAATGCGGTTTTAGACAACGCTGGCAGGCTTAAGTGGCTGCGAGAGGCCGCTCTTGAATTTTGAGGACTTCATAAATCCTGCAAGGTGACTACAGTGTCACTCCGTCTCTTCTTCTTCGTTGAAGCTGAATGATATCAACAGGCAATCTGCGATGACTCAGCGCATTAAGGCGAGGCCGAGTAATGAAACAAACTTTACTAGTGGTGCCGCATTGATTCAAAACACAGTAAAAAAATATCAATTTCTCTGACATTATTGCTTTCTCTGTTTCCCTCACTCTCTATCTCTGAACACACACACACACACACACACTGACACACAAAAACACTGAAGACAAGAATGCAGTATTTGTTTGGTCTAGTATTGTTGTTTAACCTCCTGGTATTATATGTCACTTCAATACTATTACACCTCTGACCTGTGTTTATGTCGCTGCAGGGACGTATGCAGCGTATTTATGGTGTGTCTGTGACTGTAGGTGTGTGTGTGTGTGTGTGTGTGTTCCAATCTTATCCCTACACATATACGGGGTCAAAGTAATTCAGTCTCTGAATCCATGTTGCCTTTAAGCCTTTTGACCCCATCACACTCGGCAGGACACCACAGCCCAACACACTACACTGCAGGCCGTAACTCATCCATATTTCACCAGAGCCATCTATAATACAAGGAGTTTAATGTGCTCTCATTTAGCATGCAAGAGTCACCCGAGCATGTAAAGTGTGGTGTGTGTTTGTGTGGGTGTGGGTGTATACTGTGATAACTGAAAGTCCCTCGCTTCTGAATTGAATGACACACACACACATACACAGCAGCATGGTAAGGTCACCCAGGCATGCAAACGTTTCAATTTCTAATGATTTGACTTCAGGGAGGATAGCATGGATGTACCGGGTAATAGAGTTTAATGGTGTGTGTGTTTCAATGTGTGTACATGTGTGTGTGCGATTAGTAGCAGGGGAGGCTTATCTTCTCATTGTACACATACAGCGAGTGTTTGATGTCACAGCCATGAGCAGCTGTATGTATAGCACACCACCTATGGCTGCCTTTTAAGATGAAGATCTGTTATTTATAATGGGCCTCTTCTGGGCATAGAGCTGTAAACTGAAGGCTGGTAATGCTTTATGCTCATTGCAAACGCTGTTACTCCCACTTACACCCATTTGCATCTACCTGGCATAAAACTGCAATGCAAAGGCTAATGTTTTGTTTCCACTAAAAGCACTTTCGCTCGTGCATATAATTCCTGTCATAATGCTGCACAGTACCTGCCAAAGCTTTGAAAATAGATTATAAACTGCCAAAGATGAATGGAAATAGATAGAGAGAATCTTTTTATTATTATTATTCTTAATTTATTTTATCTCGTTTGGTACGAAGCTCTCATTTCTGAGATCACCTGTCAATCAAACAGTGTGGGCGGGACTGTGACGTCTTTCTCCTTGGATTTTCTGTTGATGGAGTTTGAGTTTCTCTTTTCTTTGTCTGTTCAGCCATGGCGGCTATCAGTGCTGATGCTAACTACCCAGTTCTTCTTCTTCTGTTTTATTCCAAACAACTGGGAAACATAAAACGCGTCACTTCCTGTGCAGCAAAGGATTTTTCCCTGCAAAGAGCTACCAGACAGTGAGTGTTTAGAACAGCAAATAGAAAAGCTTTCATCAACTGGATATACACTGAATCATAATTGTGATATGTCAATAAATAATAGTGATAATAGTGAATAATAATCATTTGAATGTGCATCTTGTGATATTTATTTTTTATGATACAATAGTGATAATTGAGACTGCAACATTCTAAGTGTGTGTATGTGTGTGTGTGTGTGTGTGGTTGCATATGCATGTGTACATATGCGAGTAAAGATAGACCACAGTACATCTGTGCTCAGAACAAGCCTTTGCCTCCAAAGCTGGCGGCATCCTGTCAGTGTCAACAGTGATTTGAATCAAACAGCACTGTGTTCCCGGCTTTACGATGCCGACACTTTGTACCTGCACAACAATGCCTCTGTTTCATCTGCATAGTGTTGCTGTCAGACAATTTGTTGTTTAAAAAAAAATGCATTTATCAAGCCGCTTGACATTTCATCGCTCTCATTTCCAGTTCACATTCACTTTCATCGCCTCCAAATGTATCAGCTCCTTTTGGACACTGATGGTTCGACTTTCCGTGTTTAGGCAGGTGAGTGGAATTCAGGCTTCAATCAAAGTTTCAACAGGGGCACCTTATTCCTATTTCTGACAAGGCTTGTCTGTTTATTTCAGTGACACTTTCCACTGACTTGAGCAAACTTTAATTCTGAGAGGTTAGAGGGTACAAATAAATTATCTCTTTCCAACAAATAGTTCCAGGTTCAAAGTTCTTGGGTCTTTTTCTTGGAAGAGGGTTTCCACCACAACCTGAGAATGGCAAATTTAGTGCAAATAAGGAGGAGGAATCTAGTCATTCTGCATGTGACTGTCAACAGCAAAAGAGTGGGAAATGATGGCTTCAGCAACACAAAATGTTGAAGCCATGTTATGTGCATTATGTTAGCCATGTTATGTGCATGATTATTTACTACTGTGCTGCAGTGATGTTGCATTTGGTTTTGAAGAGGTTGAAAATGAGATTAAGGATATTACATGTTTGTAACTAAACTGCGAGAGATGCAGCTTGGAAGCCAACTGCCATTAGAGCAAAATTTCCAGGTTTGTTTTGCTAATACCAGCTATAGCTAACATTTGCTAATGTTAGCTATAGCTGGCAAGCTAACCATGTAGCCCACCTGAGAACTGATCAGAATGACCACTTAAAAATAGAGTGGTCAACACCTGAATCACATAGTTTCTCTGGGTCAACTTCTCCAAGGCTAGGCCTTATTCAACACATCTATCTATCTATCTATCTATCTATCTATCTATCTATCTATCTATCTATTATATAATATTCAAATCATTCATATTATATTTATATCACATACTGTAGCACACATTTGAAAAAATGAAATATTATAGAAAAATGTTCCAAATACAAAAATGAATATAAACATCGATCAACGTATCTGAACTTGTGGATTTCAAGTCCATGCTTGGGGTTTTAGGAAAAGAAACATGGCATCTGATGCATAAAATGTCCTCTCCTCTACCCATGGCCAACAAAAGAAAAAGGGGGGCAACTGCTGTCATTTAGGCTTATTCGATGTGCCAGACCTTGAAGCAGTTCCTTTTAGGAGTGAAGCACAGGGGGACCTGGCACCTCATGCAGTACACAGGTGTCTTCACCCTTTTGATGCCAGCATCCTGGCATCTCTTGCAGTACCTCCTGAATTGGGTACCATTGTCTCCGTAGTACTCAGGCATGCAGGAGGTTGGTGTTGGTGGTGGAGATGGTGCTGAGGCTCTGGCAAACTCCAGCATTTCTGCAGCTAGCTTTTCCATGAAACGCTTCTGGGTGAATGGTCTTTTCACGGTTGGATTGTTCTTCTATTTGTACAGTTCCTTGTGGAGAAGGAAGCTGTTGACCACAGCGATGTCCATATTATGTTAAAAGAAGGCCTTATACTATTTCATAGTTTTGCGGTGCAGACTGCAATAGCAAAGCATCAGCCAGATCCACACCGCCCATGCTGTGATTGTACTCCAAAACAGGATCGGGAATGGTTGCATTCTTGGTTTGCCACACACCAGCCTCTTTCCTTCTCCTCTTCACAGTCTGTCCGCTGAATGCTTCATGCACAGTAGAGCTTCACGTGTGTCTATCCACTTTACAAATCGAAGTTTGTTTTGTCATATCCACCTCATATCTCCCCTTTCTGCATTTTTTGGTAGGCCATTCTGCTTCATGTTTGGAAAGTCAATCCATTTTTTCTCATTCCCTCACATGCACCAATGTTTTGTTTGGACCATTCCTCAAAGAGGCCAGGACTGGAATAGAAACTGTCAATGAATGGTGTGTAGCCCCGACCAAGGACAGGGAATGCCATAAGGTCCATAACTGAAGTGTAGCTCAAACCCTGGCCTGGAACATGAACATTTTCCCCCTCATAGACAAAAAAATTCCATGTGTAGGCCGTCAAGGAGTCCGCAATCACAAATATTTTGTACCCACACTTTGTGGGCTTTGCCTTGATATACTGCCTCATAGCCTTAGATGCCACCATCCTTTGATCCAAGGCAATATTCTGATAAGGCTGGAAGTGTACATTGCAGGCATTCACTATCTCGGTGTACAGGGGCTTGATCTTCAACAGCCTGTCGTACTCTGCAGTGTTCCTCTTGCAGTTGTCTTCATCTTCTGCCCGGTTGCTCAAGTGAGGGACCATAAGATGGATTCAAAGTGAACCCATGTCATCGTATCAGCAGGGAATAGGAAGATGTACGGCCATTCCTTTTTCCAGTCGTTCATACACACCTCTGATAGTGAATATAGAAATCGCTCACTGTCAGAGGTTTGAATCCAGCCTGCAGTCTCTTAGCAGCTTTTGCGTTCATGTTTGTGATGATGGTGCACACAACTGTGGTGCTAAAAAACAGCTGGAAAAGTGATAGGCAAAGTGATGATGGAAAAGTGATGCCCACCAGGCTCCCTGGTGGGCATGAACCTGAGTGGGTCCATGACTGTCCAGCGCTCTGCACTCTGCTGAGTGATGATCCTACCTAACCTGAGCAATACTACACTTGACGCGAACCCATTGGTCAATTTGGACAGTTCACCCCTATATTGAAAGGTCATGGCCTCTATAAAGTAGTGGATTTGGGTAAATCTGTGTCAATGCCACGATTAAACTGCAAGATTGAGACAAACATGGTGTGTTTGCATGGACAGTTGAGAGGAAGGCAGACTGAACTGCCTTCCTGATGCAATGTACTAACAGGTTAAGGATATTTCCTTTGTACATTACGTGCAATGCATTTTTCCTATGGAAATCTTAAGCAAACTGCTAAGGACTTAAGATGTTTTTTGCAACTGAAAACAGGAGTTCTTTGCACTAATAAATTGTCACTTGCACTC
>OMKZ01026113.1:5721-22164 GCA_900302535.1 Neoniphon sammara
AATGGCAGTCCCCTCCACCCCTCCCCTTTCCAAATGTGTCCAGCTGAGGCTACGGTAGCTCAAGAAGTCAATAATTATCACTGCCAGGAGATTATGCGTTTGTCCACGGCTAATCTCGCAAACTACTGGGCCATCTCAAAATTTTTTGTGCACAGTTGTGACTGTATGATGAAGAACCTCTTGTCGCTGCAGTGATTGAAAAGTTTGAAAAATGTTTGTTCTCGCTACTTTAGCTCTATCTCGCATGGCCATCGCTGCTGTCTTTCCCTACTGTGACCGCTCTCACCTTCTCTACAACAAGTTGGCCATTTTCAGTGATTTCCATGACATAAAAGCTGCGCCGATATTTATTCTAGTTTTCCGCCGTTGTCTGTCCCGTTCTCTTTTTGCTTCATCGTGTTGTCATTTCTGCGGTATAAGTGTAATCCATAGATATGATCCATATGTCTGATCCAATTCTCCGCGGTCTCACGGCACAACCAGAGGAAAAAGCCTGACTGCACTTTTTACCCCAACAGTTGCCGGTAAGGCAGCTTCGTAATCCTCACTATGGATGTGTAATCATCTCTGCCACAGCTAACCAACCACTTTTCTTCTCTTTGGTAACTAATCCAGCAATTCTCTACCAACCACCACCACTTCTGCCAGCAACTTGCAAGAGAATATTGTGTTTATCGCAAATGCCTTTGGGTTGGTTTGTCCATCTGAGGCACTGTAGAAAAATGACAGCACATGATGGCAACCAACATAAAAGGAGGACCCGCGCCTCTTATAGATAAAAAGACTTATTATAACTTTATGAAAACACTATAATTCTTCATTTCTGGTTTTTACATACTAATAAAAAGCAAATTTATGAACATTATATCCCATTTCTGTCTTCAACTTAATTAAAATCCTACACACTGGACCTTTAAGATTAAGCAGCTCATTTCAAGTAAAAATATGAAAATCACAAACTTTGCAATTCTTTGTAGATGTTTGAATTACAGTATTCAGTGACAATTACATGTCATAACTTAATATAATTAAACACTGTTACTGCAGAAGTAAACACTGAACTGCTTCATCTGTGCAGGTACGGAAAACCTTTTTCAAGCTGGCTTATTGTGACTTTTGCCACAAGTTTCTTTTTAATGGCTTCAGATGTCAGACTTGTTGCTACAAATTTCACCAGCACTGCAGCAGCAAAGTCCCTACTGTTTGCTTGGACATGGATACCATGACCAGGCTTGGTGCCGAACGGTGAGTTGGTTCAGTTTAATTTTGGGCATTCTCATTTGAGAGCACGCATCATCCTCCTTCTTATATGACACACAGATACCAACAAGACCAGAGAATATGGTATTGATCAACTGCCTAAATAGCCAGGAGCAGCAGCAAAATAGAAATAATGGAGAGAGAAAAGCATCACTCTTGCTGGATGTAGTTCAGTGTAGCCTGCTATAAAATATTGAGGCACTGCTACTGGGAAGTGAATGTGGGTTTCTAGGCAGGTGATTTTACCACTTTGATCCCCAGGCTCCCTCTAGCTTTGCATTTTAACATCTTACTTCTAAGATGTAGCTTTTGGTTTTGACTTTTGGCCAGTTTACACAGCTGATTCAGAGTGGGCAGATCAGCTGTGTGAGCACAAACTGCCTAGCTGGTACATCACCACACAACCAGGAACCCTCAAACAAACATGCCCTGTGTCAAGCCCTTCTTTCATCATGTGTCATGTCCTTGTCTAATCACCGTTCCCACATTTTCATATGTGCTGTGCACTGTCCAGGTGTGATCCCAATCCCTGCTCAGATGAGTACCCTCAGATATCCATACTATTGCCAGATAATTCCATATCGCAGAGCGACATAGCCTTAACCCCAGAGCCTGCTGGGTAAGCTCCATACACAACAAATGTGATTCATATGCAAATAGAAGTATGGCGTTACTCTCTGAAATTGACACTGCAATGTAAATTTTGGCTAATCTGCTATTGATTTCCTATCAGGGTGGGGTTGCTGTCCCCGACCTCGGCCTTTCGCTTCCCCATGCCTGGTGGAGAAGGCCAATCTCTACAGAGGCATCGCTCTACCTCCACTCCCAACGTTCACATGGTCAGCACAGTAGGCCCTGCTGGTGCTAGCATCATAGAGGTCAGTTGGAGATCATACAACATTGATAGACTTACCTTGTATCAAGACAGTGAGCAAATTGGTTGATGGGTCATTCAGTTCTGACTGATTGTAGGTAATGTGAGAGGCTCAGATTGCATCTCCATTGTCTCTTGTAGCTGCATAGTTTTGAACAAGTATGTTGTGTAGTTTTCATTTCTGCTCTCATTTCTGTCTTCAACTGAATTAAATCCTACACGCTGTACCTTTTTAAGTCTTTCATTGATTCAGCCCAACTACAGGAATCATTATGGGGTAACCACACTTAGTTTACTGTGGAAGAAAGTCCTTCACACCAAATGTCAGACCATTAAAGGAATTAACTGTGGCTTGAAGTGTTTTCAGACCTTTATTTTTATTTGTTCTGAATCAGAGAGCAAATGGGTCCATTGTTGCATTAATGATTAGGTTTCACTTACATCAACGTTTTGGCACAGAAAAGGAACTCGATTCCGATGTGAATTCGTTCATAACCAGTAATTCTTTTTGTGTTTAGCCCATACAAGGTCTCAGTCCAGGCGCTGAGTTCGTATTTGTTCAAACCAACCAAATTAAGGGAGAATTGCTCCAGGGCTTGAAATAACCGCTCTTTTTGAACTGTGTGTGAAAAAGCCCTAAGCACAACCATAGAACACAGCATCCATATTCATCTGTATATTAAGTGGTCAGATGTAAATTTATTGTTTTCTTTCTCTTTTTAGGAAGCACTAAAAATCAACAATACAATGGGTATGATTTAAATTTTTTTTTAACTTACATTTCAGAGTTAATCCTCCTTTAGTAATGTTTAAAGTTCAGTTTTTCTCCTTTTAGGCTCATCTTTTTGCTGTGCTGTCTTTGCATCTCTATAGGTCCTGAGCCTTCACCGAAGCCCTCCACCAGCCCGCCCTCCTCTCTTGGCTCTCCAGGGAGGAAACCGCCCAAATCCCCCTCAGAGCACAAGGAACGCAAGCCCTCTTCATCTGATGACAAAAAGAAAGTGGTACGTTGTCTTCAGAGAGGCCCTAACTGCAGGTGTATAGCGACTTTGCAGCTAGGACCATTGTGAAGGCTATTGGTGAATTGTTTGTGCACAGATAATGGCTAAATATATAATAATAAGGCTATAAAAAGAGGAAGACAGCTGAATAAGATTGTTGTTGTGCGTAGGTCATTTCAGTGATGTTATGCAAGACATTTTACTGTGTTGCAGTTTTTGGACACAAGTCTACTTTACCTGATATGCACTTTTATTTCATAGTATGTGCTCCAAAACACACTGAGATGTAGCTTGAGAAGGATTGGCTATGTTATCCAGAACAAACCTTTTGCCTTTGGGCCCTGGTCCAAAAAACCACCAAACTTTTTTGCACTTAAAAACAGGAGCTTTGGATTTTCCTGTTGCTAAGGCTACAGGTTTAGTTCAAGTTGATATTTTGTTCCCTGTTGGACAGTTTGGACTCACAAGAACCAACAGGATATTGGGGGCAGGACTTATGCATTGTGTGTCACTGATTGAGTACTAACTTGTGTGTCACTGAAGCAACTGACAGAGCTGGTAGCTACCACATTTAAATTCATGTTGAAGTAGAAGTATCTTTTGTTAGCGTAGGAGCATTTGAAGAAGACAAGAAAAACAAGACAAGGTCTGACCTCTCATTTTGTCAGAAGATGAGACTCAAAGGGAGCTTGAGTGAATGAAAAGAAACAAGAAGGAAATATCACTACGTTTGACGGAACAAGGCTATGACCATAACCCTGATCTTAACCAATATCCAGTAAAAATAAAGAAACTGAAGCAAGATTATAAAAGATGAAAGGCCATAAAAGCAGAAGCACAGATGTCAGATGTTACCTTTTTCTGTCATCACTGCAGTCGTTCTTGCCTCCCCTGAAGTTGGTTGAAAACAAATGATATGTATAACAGGACCTAGCCCCACTTCCCGTTTGTTCCCTTTTGGACTGGCTCTTACTTCTTGTTGTACAGTGAAAATGGCTCTAACTTAGCAAAGCAAAAGGTATAAATGTTAATATGTAACTGTAATTCAAAGGCATGAGGGATTAATTGATCTGTTGCTATTCACAAACAGCAGAGAAATTAACCAATACAGCATGTTGCATTCATCTGAAAGCTCTCTGTTGTTTCAGCATCGTGGGGGCTACAGAGACTCAAGTTACTACTGGGAGGTCCACTCACGAGAAGTCACCATCCAGAAGAGGATAGGTGCCGGTTCCTTTGGGACAGTCTTCAAGGGCAAGTGGCACGGAGACGTTGCCATTAAGATCCTCAAAGTGACAGAGCCAACGCCTGAGCAATTACAGGCCTTTAAAAATGAAATGCAGGTTTTACGGTGAGTAGAGGGTCTAATGCCAAATGAATGATAAAATGATAGAATGATAGAAAAAGAGCACACACACTTTTATTTGTTGCATTTATTTTGTGTGTGTGTGTGTGTGTCTGTGTGTGTGCAGCATAGCTCAGTTTTGACCATGACTGTTTACCTTCAGTGACCTTGAAAGGTTGAACTGATGGTAAAATGTTGCACCAATTATTTGCTTCTATAGCATTTCACTGTCAAACATGCAGCGCAGGTGTTGCACTCTCTGAGTGACCCTTCTAGGTTAGTTATGCATTTATGCCTATATGTATGTACAGGCAACATAGTCTGTCATTCTGTTGTATCTGATTGGCATTGCACCAGCACCTGATTATTGTACTTACATCCGATTATTGAGGGTACAATTCAAATTGTCTCTACATCCAGTGTTTGGCGGCATAAACACTGACTCCAAGCAGGACTGATATGATCCATCATAATTGCAGTCAGCTATGGTCATTATTGATCACTAACATGTTTTCAGTGCTTGATAGCATTCAACCCTGATTATCTGAAAACTACATTGACAGAAACTGCAAGCTTCACACATCACAGTATCTGCATTGGAATCCAAAACAAAAACTCACATGGCAGACTTTATATTTACCTGGGCAGGCCATCCAAATTTTAACACTGTATAGCAAAACAGTGGAGTGTACCACTATTTTTAATTCTAATTAATGATTATATTACTGGCAGAGCTCTCTTGTTAATTTTGTTAATGCCAACATTAATCTACTAATGTAACAGTAGCTTACGTTAACCTGAAGACTCTAATATTTCAGAAAGCGGGATCATTTGGTCAAGTATAACATTACTGTGGTATTAGAAACAGATTATATCATTTTGCCTCTTAGGTCCTGACATTTCTTTTAGCAAAAACGTAAAAGAATATAACTTACTCATAGCATAAGGCAATGGGGAATTCTGTACTGCCTGTGTTGCTTAGCAGAGGTGAACACAGTAATGTCTGTTGGAGATCCGGCCACATCCAGCAGGTGTAGCAGAGCTGAAGCGCGTTACCGTCAGACATTTGGTAGGCAGACAAACGGGTGCTGCAGTCCCATTAGGTGCCACTGAAATCGGTTCAACTGCACTTATTAGGCATACATTATGTAGATTAACCACCATGATTCCCATGTAAACCAGCAGCGACATAGCTGAAGGTAGTTTAACGTTGGTAAAAGGCTGAAATCTGCTGCCTCAAGTACTGATGCTGCTGACGTTGGTATAACATTGGTAAATCGTTGGAAATCCGCTGGCAAAAGGAACAACACTGCCAACGTCGGCTTGACATTGGTAAACGGTTGGAAATCTGCTGCTGACCAAATCCGACCAGTACCGACCTAAAATCGACGTTGGCCTGACGTAGCTTGCTATCTGGGCCATTATGTCACAGACTGGTAACCAGTCGTTGCCTCAGTATCTCATTGTTTAAAACAAGTGGAGGTTTGTGTGGGATGAGTCGAAGGTGAGCTAGTACGCAGTTGGAGATTTGAATAGAGGCGGGGGTTATTTGCATATTCATATATAATTTTGCTGAACAGAGATGAGTTTTTAAGGGTTTAATCAGTTCGCAAAATGGGTCTTTAAAAAGACTCACATCAATGTATACTGTAGTTTAGGTACTGCATACCCCAGCTTGGGATATGGACCACAGGAATAATTAATTGAACATGCATGAGTGATGAGGAGTGAACGTATACACTTAAAAGACATATACCTATATATGCAAAAGAAGATTAAATAATTAACCAAAAATGAAAGAAATGTGCAAGGGAGTAGAATTTTAGAGGGATATTTTTATTCCACTTTGGTACATGCTGCTTTTCTTCTATTTCTATCATCATATTGAACTTAGAATTTAAACAGTTCAGAAACTAAAGCTTATGTGACTGCCACGGGTCTCTCTGCAGGAAGACCCGCCATGTCAACATCCTGCTGTTCATGGGCTACATGACTAAGCCCAACTTTGCCATCATCACGCAGTGGTGCGAAGGCAGCAGCCTTTACCGCCATCTGCATGTCACCGAGACAAAGTTTGGCACCATGCGTCGCATCGATGTGGCCAGGCAGACGGCACAGGGCATGGAGTAAGATACAGTTTGACTTCTTGCAAACACCAGAGATACTCACCCATACCACTTATTCTCTGCTGATAGCCATTCACTAACTGTTGAAAGCATATGTTGATGCAAGGTTTCCATCCAATACACTAGTTTTAATGAAATTCAGAGATTCAGACATTATTCAAGTAGAGAAGTAACAGTAGGTGTGAAAGTTCAACAAGTTAATTGTTGAGAAATTCACTGGCAAACAATGGGATTAAAAACGGAATTATTCCCATAGGAAAATTGTTAAAATGAAAATAAAATGTTTATTTCAAGATTGTTATGGTCTAAGCTTAGTAATTACAGATACACATCTGATTAGAAAAGTTTCCATTAAATTGAAATTATAATTGTAACTACATCAAGGGAATCAAATGGCAATGATAGTTTTTTGTGATAATCGTGCAGCCCTACTCACAGTACAGAATTATTAACATTCGGTATTTATCAGCCCAGGCCATATGAAAATATTGATACCCATTTATAACCATAGCTAGCACAACTTCACTGCTAGCTTTAGTGAGGAGAAACTTGCCACACTGCTGCAGCTTCTTGCTAGATTTAACAGTGTTTTTGTCATTTTTGATTCCTGTTCTGAAAAGGACATCTGTAATGGTTTTTGAGGCTGAAAACGAGTGCCCTGTTTGTTTCAGTGTGCTAAAGGCTAGCAAGAAGCTGCAGCAGAGTGGCAACCCATGGAGGTTGTGCTCTGTATGGTTATAAATGATTGGTATCAAAATTTTTATATGGTCTACGTTGAAGATTGATAGTTTTTCATTGCAAGTTTCTAAACTTGTGTACAATGTTGTCTGTAGAATTTAACCATATTAAATTGTAAACTGTGCTGCCTCTCTTCTGTACCAATAATGATTTTGATTTGGTTTCCCTTTCAGTTACCTTCATGCGAAGAACATAATTCATCGAGATCTGAAATCTAACAGTATCCTTTAGCAGTACATGGTAATTTCAGCCTGCTTGCTGGGAACTGTGTGATCTCTATAGCTTTCTGTAACTGGGCTGTTGTAAACCTGACCAGTAACCACATAAGCAAAAATAATCAGCGAGGGTTTCACTGGCCACAGGCAGACCGCAGGCTGACACCTATTCTGCAGCATGTTAGTGAGGATGATCATGAGCGTGTACCCCTTCCATCTGTGTGAATCAGTTCGTCCTCATCATGTCAAATGAAATAAATGCTTATGTAAGTTTAATTTTACTAGCTTATCGTGCCCTCTCTCCTGTTTACCAATGGAGAAAGAATGTAATCACATGTTAGATATTATGTAGACTAATACAGAGCTTTTGATCTGAACATATTTTGTACTTCCTCTTGACTTAAGCAAATGTGGCATTTATTAGATACAGTATGTATGAATGGAATTTTTGAGTTCAGGTTTTCAGCTTTGTTTTGACTAACACCACCCATTGATTCCTATTTGAGATTTCCTTTTTTCTGTGTATATCTCTGCACAAATGCTATGTATAGGGTTTGAATACAAGTAATTTCTAAACAAACACTTGAATAATCATACTCAGTAATCAGTCTACTTGTTAAAAATATTAAAAAACAAGTCTCTTGCCTGGGCCTTGCACCCAAATCCTGAGAGCCTGAAGCACAGCTTAGTTATTACAGTTAAGACTACAACCAGCGAGTGGAGACTTTGTATTGATGTTGCAGGTGATAACCTGCATAAATGAAAAAACTCTCACATAACTGCTGGTATTGTTGACTGAAAGGGTGAAATGACAGTGCAGCTTATTTTTCCAAAGTGTTTCACTGAACAAGTTTAGAACAGTAATAGAAAAAGGTTATTAGTCTGATGTTATTTGCCTTGGCCTACAACCTCACTAGCTGTGTAACCTGTGGCATACCCCTGTAGGCCTAGACTAAAACCTTTGGAGGTTTTTCTTCACCAGTACTTAAATTTCCATGAAGAGAGGGGGCCCCTTCTTGGCCAGCCAGGAGTGCAACAGGTGCTGACCAAGTGGGCAAATTATCACATTTAAATTAAACAGATCAAATCAAAGAAGAGCAAATTGAACAAGTTGCAAAGTGTCAGGCTACATAGAAGTAAATTCGCTAATAACAGATATACAGGACAGAGATTGAGTTTCATGGAGAACACACTAGTGGACAAGAAGTCAAAGCAAGGGAACAGAAGAAGCAGCGGGAGGCCTCGACAGAAGGAGACAGGGAGACTCCATCCAACCTTCACCCCCCTCATCCTGGCTGTTGCAGGATGAGGGGGGTGAAGGTTGGATGGAGGTGGAGGAGATGGGTGATGATGGTGGGGTGGGGGCATCATACCTGACAGGTAGACAGACTCATTCACACAGGACATTCATGCATAAAAGATGCATACAAAGGGAGGGGAGGAAGAAGCAAACAGGGAGGCAGCTGAGAAAATGATAAAGCTAAGAGACAGGTTAATGACTAATGGCTGGGAAGGAGACGCAGGGCCATGCAGAGGGAGCAGGACTGGGGACTGCTGTGCTGTACTCATAATGTATATTTTGCCAGGCAGAGGGGCTTGAAGCATTCAAATCCTAAACTTATGAACAAATACCCAAATTATCAAATAGCTGTGGTCAGCCCTACTTATTTCCCATCATTTCTTGCTTCCTGATCACTTCCCTGAACATGATGCCAGTTGCCTGTCGGTCTACAATTTCCTGAGCTTCTTTGCCAGATATTTTCCTCCATGAGGGCTGGACTGTTAAAATTGGTGACTTTGGCCTGGCAACAGTGAAGTCTCGCTGGAGTGGCTCTCAGCAGGTAGAACAGCCAAGCGGATCCATTCTCTGGATGGTAAGAGTTATTTTGAAGGCTTTTATTCAAAGTTGAGAGACTGGCACCTTGGAAAATGATTATGTTAAAAGTAAAACTCATTTTGGAATATGATGCAAGTTATTAGCCAATCTAAAATTTTGGCGTACAAAATAACATTTGACAATGAAGTCAGCACAAAATCATGAAATAGTTACCAGTGAATTTCAGGTAGAAAATATTTCTCAGAATTAAAGCTCCTGTAGGTAACGTTTTTTTACTTCACAGTTTTGACAAATCACTCTTACACACACAGAGTCCGAGCCAAACTAAATGCACTAAGGAAAAAAAATGGCTTTCCAGCTGCTCCTTGGGCTATAATCTTGTTTGTTAAAATCCATCGTGCCCATATCTAACAACCAATCAGTGAAGGAAGCATCGCTACCTCAGCGCCAATCACGTCCCGTGCACACGCAACGTGCACTACAGCTGTGTGCGTTCATTTCCCTGACTTAGCTTAACCTGCCGGAGCTTTAAGTTTTATGCTGTTTTTAAAGACCTTTTCAGATTTTATATTTGGTATGTATTGCATGGAATGTTCACGGCTAGAGTGGTTGACATCACCGGTAGAGTGGAGAGGAGCTGTAAAATCGCCTAAAAGTCTTCTTTTCAACTTGGTCTCACGCCCACTATATATATATATATATATATATATATATACACATACATATATATATATGTATATATGTATGCAAGTATGTATATATATTTTTGTTTGTTTGTTTGTTTTTTGGACAGCTCTGCGAGAGCTCAGTTCAGGCTTCATCAAGAGGATGGCTGCTTTACTCCAAACAATTTCACTGTATGAACCTGGACTGTGTGTGTGACCTTTTTTGATGTGTAGAAAAAAATCATTGAAGTTATACCGCTAAGGCATCGTGTGTAAATGCGAACAGTGTCTTTCTTAATGTGGATATTGTTTCTGCTGCAGGGCAATCCTGCAAGACAGTATTTTATGAATTCACATAGTCAACAGTAAATTGTCCAGACACCCAAATGAATTACTTGTCAGTGGGCTATATGTAAGTGCGGCGATATGGTAACATATTATACTGAACTGGGCTGGACTTTTTTGGACTTTGGAGGTTTACAGAAGGAGCTTGTTTAGGCTTTAATACATATGGCATGCACTCTGGTCAGGAATTGGTGAATTGTGAAATTTCTACATCATTACCTATATAAGGCCCATTCTTTTCTGTATACACAAACTGTATACACTTGTGACTTGTCCCATAGAAAAACCACCAGCAAAACCACCTTTTTTGATCCCACTGCCATTACAACATAAAATTATGCATTTCTTTTAATAAGGCTCATTCTGTGCTCCTGGCTCCAAGATTTCAGTTGTTACTACTCTCCACCAGATGGAGCCATTTTCTCTTTTTTTTATTTATTTATTTATTTATTTTTTTATCCTTTTAGGGTAAAAGCATGTTATTTTCCTGGTTTCCACTAGGGGCATTACTGCTGTATTATGGAGCTTTGCAGGCCAATGTAGCAATTTTAAGCAACTACAATGGTGTGTGTGTCTTGATATGGATGTCATAGGCTGATGTGTGTGTGTATGAAAAAAGTAGTGTGTTCGTGTGTGTCTGTGTGGTGCATGTGTGCAGCTAGATATTAGTTACATTGGACTGCAGATTACAATTCTCCTCTCTCCCTTTTTCTGTCCCTCACACACACATACACACACCTACACCCACCCAACCACACACACGTAGACACACACACACACACACCACCTGCACATGTGCATGTGCACATACATGTTTTCAAAGCTCAATAGGCTACTTCAAAGACGAGGAAATTTGTATTGTAATTTACATTTTTCGATCCTTTGGGGTGTGAGAGCTGGACCTTGCAATTCCTCTCTAACCGTGTGAAATATCAGGAAGCTTTAACCTGGAGGACAAACTAGAGAATCACAGCTTTCATTTGATATATAGTTCTCCTAGATATCCCGTAATCTTCACTGTCAAAATGTCCCTTAAAAAAAAAAGAGTACAAATATATTGTTTACACTGATTCTTGCATTACAGGAATTGGTCCAAAATCATGATTTTGTGCATAATTTTTTTTCTGATGGTATAAACATTGTAAAGAACGCCTGAGCAAGGAACTATGGGAAAGTTTATAAAACCTGGAGTGTCCCCAGCTGATGATGATGATAAACTGATGATGGCTGGACATCAAAAAGTTTGTCTGTGTCTATTGTCCAAAACTAAGCTTTGCTCTCGTCCAAGTAACATGACCCCGTAGTGGCTACATAATCAGCTGAAGTAAGCCCTCCCCCCGGGTCACCCTTGGTAAATACGCTGTGTAATGGCGCTGCAGCTAGACTTAGTTGTCTCATGTGTAATCGTTGCAATATGAGCCGTAAGTAAAAATGTTGCTGCTAAATATTCCATCAGTAAGCAACTAGAAAGGTTGATCAATTTGTATGAGTAACACACACGATTGGGAGCCGTGCATACAGACCAGGAGTTGGTGTTTATTGTATCCGTGCTGGCAGGTGTCAACAAAGGCAAAGTCTGTCTGCACCAGTCGCCTGGAAGAATAATAGGGGAATAGGGGAAATCCCCCACACGCAGCGGAGTTTCAGTGTGTTCTTCCCCACTAACAGCACAGATTCGGCTCGGCGATGGAAAAGAAAGGTTTACCTCTCACATTCTTCCCTTTGTTCCAGCATTTTTCAACTTTTTAGTTCTGAAATTAACTGAGAGACATGTTAGCATGTAGCATGGCTGTAATAGAGGCCTGTATGGAGGCATTTGTGTGTCTGTTTGGGTATATGGCTCATACTGATTATTGTGGTAGTAATTATAGTTTATTATAATACATCATTTTTTAGCTTAGGTTATGCAGATTTCATTAATATGCAACACTTGATCAAAGAAAAAATGACGTTAAGCAAATATATCAGCATAGATACAGTCAGAATATTGTGCATATAGGTCATAAAAATCAGCATAATGCATGCACAAAAAATGGATTTAAAGGGTTAACTTGATTAATATAATAATTTTGAAGCCAGAGCTGCCTATTTAAAGAATTATTTACTTGTTTGCTTAAATTGATGATAGAATTTGCTCATCAAAATTTGATTTGTGGTTTTTTAATGTATTTCCTTGGGAGACTTTTTTACTTTTTGGCACTGCTCCAAATATAGTAATAAAAAAAAAAAAAAAATCAATATCCTTGCCAATAATTTCACTATCCCAGTCTATGAAAATCCATGATAAAATTATTCCCCCAAAGTAAATTATAATATAAATAATTCAATAAATAAGTATTTTTCATAAAAAACTACTAGGTGACGCTCTCTTACAAACTACCATTTAAAGGGTTAAAATTATGAATTTTTTTTTTTAAATCTAACACTGTGCAAAAAGTAAAAATGCACTAAAATAAATGTTGTTGCTAATCATTGACATATCCCAGTCTGTGATAGTAATAATAAAAAACAACCACTTTGCGTTTAGTATGCAGAAAATAATTCATTTTTTGTTTTTTGTTTTGTTTTTCATAAAAAACACTGGGTGGCGCTCTCTTACAAACTACCATTTAAAGGGTTAAAATTATGAAAATGAATGAAGATTTGGTAGTTATGATCAGGACTGAAGTTGGTTAAAACATTTCACCAAAAAAAGTGGAAAATTATTTTTATGGCAGATTTAGAGAGGGGGCATTTTTGTCCTCTAGGGACATGAGTGTAACAACTTTTTAAAATCTAACACTGTGCAAAAAGTAAAAATGCACCAAAATAAATGTTGTTGCTAATCATTGACATATCCCAGTCTGTGATAATAATAATAAAAAAATCCATTTTGCGTTTAGTGTGCAGAAAGTAATTCATTTTTTGTGTTTTTTTTTTTTAAAAAAAAAAAATGGGTGGCGCTCTCTTCCACCTAGCATTTAAATGGTTAAAATTCTGAAAATGAATGAATATTCATTAGTTATGATCAGGACTGAAGTTGGTTAAAATATTTATCCAAAAAAAATTCGAAAATAATATTAATATATAATTTTTTTATAGCAGTTTTAGGACGAGGACGTTTTTGTCCTCTAGGGACAGGAACGTAACAGTTAATAAAGTGCTTGGTAAGGGTTCACAAAATTCAGGAGAGAAGCAGAAACAGTCACTTTTCTAACTTGCTCCAGTTCTCACATTTTTTACACAGTCTGCTCAGCAAAATCTCCTGTTTCTCACAATATTGCCATTTAGCCAATGGGAATTAAGGCCCCTATAGACTGTGTGTGGCGGACTACGACCAAAGATAGGCTGAGTCAAACTTCTGACACTGTCAGAAATTTGTGTCCACAATCGGACAGTGTGACTCCTGCTACGAGCCACGTCTGCAAGCAACCAGTCGAAACAGGTCTCCTCCCCCGCCCGAACTTCATCATGGATATTAAACAGTACTGAAGATGAGCACCATGGAAAATAAAATTGAAGGGGTCATAAAAAGGGGTTTTATTTTTTTGTACATGGAACAGAGAGGGAGTGAGACCTCTTCCCTCCGCTCCGCCAGAGGGAGCATGCAGACAGGTGCCAACTCGCACTCAGGTGGGAGGCATAAAATATATAAAGTACTTAACAGAGCGGTCTGAAAGCAGGGTTTGGAGGTCTGGAGCAGATCCGGGTTTTTTGTGCATCACTGAGCTTTATCGTGACAACTGGCCAGGTAGATCAATCGCACAGTCTGACATGCCGCAAACTTGAAATCTTCCAGTCTGACACGTACTGCAGTCAAGATTTTAGGAGACTCGTCTTGTACAGTGTGACATGGAATGATCTTGTAAGATGGTTGTTGTCGCACAGTCTGCAGCCGCCTTTACTGTGTTTGAGCTAGAAGCAGGAGTTTGAGGGGTGCGTCTTAGTTAAGATTTCTATGAAATCAACTCTCTGAGCCAAGAGTCGAACAGCAGTTACCATCACCGTGGCAACCTCTAATTGAAGCAGAGGATACACAACTGATGTGGATTTGCTAATTAGTGCAATTTGACACAAACACACGTGCACACAACGAGACACACAGACAAACAAACACACACACAGAGACACATGTACATATGATGTTGCATTTGTACCTTAGGTATATATGAAAGTAAATAGCATGCGCGTGCGCACACACACAAACTTCTGTTATCATTATTTTAGTGATAGCATTTTTTTTTATTTTTCCAACTGACGCAGCTGTCTGTTCATCTTAACCCTTCTTTTCAGTGTTAAAAGCGAGTCATTCCTTTGAGTTAGAGTAGTCTTTATTGATCCCCTAAAGGAGAAATTCAGGGTGACACAGCCACAGCAATTAAAAAAATTACAATCTTATGCCTTTACAAAATAAATAAGAAGCCAATAAAAGAAAATTAGAAGCCAATAAATAAATTACAAGCCAAAGAAATATACAGTAGTATATTATGTACATGTGCGTAATGTATACGCATATGTATCATGTATACGTATATTATATATATATGGTACCTGCATACATGTGAATGAATAAACTTATGACAAATATATTATGTCCATGTGCATGAAAAAGAAACCATGTGGCAGCCCCTGACGCCCAGTACTGGGGTTCAGGAGCTGTCCAACTTGGGCAATGAAGGGCGGTGAATGTGAGGGTTAGGATGGGGACTGTGTGGTGTTCATGTGGTCCCTGATGCCCGGTACTGGGTGCCAGAGACCTAGAGGAACACCCCCTCGCCCATGTCCTTAGCATGGCACATCAGATCTGATGCTATTTGGGTGCTGTGGTATTGTAGAGCCTGATGGCACATGGCACACGCTTTGAGGCTCGTGGCTGGATCAGTCTGTGGCTGAATGAGTTCCTGAGACGCATCAGTTCAGCCCAGAGAGGATGAGAGGGATTGTCCATGATGGCATTCAGTTTCCTTCTCATCATCCTCTCTGTCACTGCCTCCATGCTGTCCAGCTCCATTCCCACAACAGATGCCACCTCCCCAATGCCACCTCCCCAGTACCCAACAGCAAAGAAGATGATGCTGGCTACTACAGACTGATAGAACATCTGTAGCAGTTTAGTGTACACGTTGAAGGACCTGAGCCTCCTCAGGAAGAACAGCCTGCTCTGTCCTTTCCTGTAGAGGGCCTCAGTGTTGTCCGACCAGTCCAGTTTATTGTTGAGGTGAAGCCCTAGTAACTTGTATGTGTTCACTATCTCTGCTTGCTCCCCTGACTTAGCTTAGCCTACTGGAGCTACAGTATGTTAGCTTATCTTACCGTCACTACAGAATGGCAGAGAAGGAAGCCAGCTTGTCAGTTATTAATCCCTCATTACATCGACATTAGAGGCACATGCATAAGTGTGCGCGTGGTTAGGAAAGACTTGAAGGAAGTACTCAATCTCAGGTGGGTGCTGTTTGAAATGTTTGAGTTTAAATTTCTGACGAAATTCCACTCACTCTACAAAGTTACCTACAGCAGCTTTAACGGTGCCCACAAACTGTGCACCCTTCTCTTGAATATTGAAGTGGTCTTCCAGCTTTTGCAGGACAGGCAGAATCTGGCCACATGTAGCATGTCTTTCACTTGACATGCTTGGGGTATATGTATATAGAATCCGCATCAAACTGATGAAATCCTCAGGTTTCCTGAACTTATTGTCTGTGACATTTATTGACATGTGACATTTATTCTCTGTGACCTTATTGTTACATTATTTTTTATGATGACATGTCCTTTTTATCATGCTGACTTTGTACTTTTATATTACATAATTATGTTTGCTTAGACTATTCATTAATATCTACTACTTCTCTATGAGTAATTGTGAAATCCAGTAAACTGTTAATGAGCCTTTTGGCCCCTGGATCCTTAAATATATCATTTATAGCACATCCTCACATCCAGGACAACAGAATGGTCAAGCAGGCCTGAAATGTATAAAGCACCCATTAAAATCACCTTAATAAATCTGTTTAGATCAATTTGCATCTATTTAGTCCTGCCTGAATGAAACAGTGTG
>OMKZ01026117.1:1935-22504 GCA_900302535.1 Neoniphon sammara
GAGTGGGGTTCAAGTAATGATCCCCAACATTTTCATATAAACAAAGTCCTCTATCCCTGACTGATGTAACACGATGGAAAGCGGCTACATTTGCCGTTTGAAGCACCCGGTGTCAGGTCAGTCTTTCCCGGGAAAAAAGCTTCTGATGTACATGAAGTACCACTTTCATCTCATCAGGGCACACTTATGGCCATATTATTTCTGCCTACACACAGAAAAGTTTTGCCTCTTCAGTGTTGTTTTTTAAGTAGATACTTGTGCTATATAGGACCATCACCACAAAAAGACCCATTAAAACCCGCACATGGTTCTTTGGAGGTTCCTAACTTTTTTCTCTCTCTCTTGCAGTTGTAGACAGGGGATTTGCTGCTCAGTCACTGGTGCAATTCAGGCAAAAGGGCAGATCTTTTCAAATTATGCACGTTTTATTGTTTGTTTGTTTGTTTTTGTTTATTTATTTATTTTACTTGAAGGTAATAAGAGAAATTATAAATCTATGTTGTAACCTATGTTAATGTTTTCTAAGCGTGTGTGGACAGTTGATGAAAATTAAAAAAGATAAGTATGAAAAATGGTGCACTTATTAGTAAGCACAGTAAATCATTTGAGCAATCACCTAGTGAGAAAGAAGGGCTATTAATCTGAGCACTCATTGGGAGCCTTGTAGCAGATGGTGCCTTCAAATGCATGCCGGAAGCTTGTACCCTGACTAGAAAGAAAACACTTTTACCATCATGAAACATCACAACTCAGAACTTTTTTTTTCCCACTTGTAATCATGACATTGAGGGGGTGTTTATGTGCCACAAATTCATAAATACAGTATATATGATGTTTCCAACATGCACTTTAAAGCATGAATAGAAAAGATTCTATTTAGAACCATTTGATAATAGTGTAACCTTTAAGCATGGGTGTCATAAAGCACCCAAAATGGTTCCCCCAATGATTGCAAGTCAAATGGCCAGTTTGGGCACTATTTCAAACCTTTAAAGGTAATATCCGCATTACCTTGTATGACCCGGAATTGTGACAAATGAGAACCTCTCCTTTATCCTACCGGTAACCATCCCACGCAACTATACAGCAGCCAAAAAAAACAAAAAACAAGCATGTTCGATCATGCATTATGAGTTCATCTGACGTCACCATCCCTTCTCCTTTGCCAGTTTCATGTCTGTACTTGTATAATTAGTTTTTATTGCCGTTTATGATAAGCTCTCATGCTAATTCTGTTGGCGACATCACCACTTTAAGAGCAAGAACTAGGACTAAGAGGACTGCTGTGTCCATTCTCTCCTCCACTACAGGTCAATTTAAAGTTGTTGTTTTTTTCACCATGTGAAAAAAGTGACACCACTAACTCAAAATGATTTGTAGTACAAAGGTTAAACCACTTGTTGCACTTTTAAAGAAGGCAGTAGGCAGTTTAAGTCCATAGCCGCCAAAATGATCACAGACTAGATCCTCAGTATTTTAGAGACATTAATGAATGGACTTTGACCGTTTTACCCCAAAATAGCGTTTTGGAATTGAACGCCTCAATTTTTATGCCCCCAAAAAGGCAATGAGAACACAGACATGAAAAAATAACAAATCTAAGTTTATTGTGTTGTGTATGTAGAATCAAGGGTGCAGAGTGCCTCGCAGGGTTGAACTGAATGACCTGACGTAAACACGTGATTTTTCAGAAATATGTAACATAGTATTAGTGGGAGCGTTTTGCCTACAGGAAAGTGAAAACTAATTGAGCTAATAGTTGAATCAAAATGGGGTCACTACTGAAGTTACAAATCTTCACACCTGCATTTAAAAATTCATATTTTTTGAAGCTTTTGAAATGTTGGCAGATTAATTTCCTGCAGAGCATTGTGTCAGTAATTGATATTGATATTTTGGAATGAAACCATTTGTATAGAGAGAGTCCTTTTCAAAGAATAGGGCTGGCCACTGAGTAATCAATGCTTGTTCTTGATAGATCTGCACAACATGACAGAGATGAATCTAATCATAAAAGAAACAAGCCCTCCATATGTCTTCCAGCCCTTTTAGCCCTGACGCAAACGCTGCTCATCTCAGAAATAGGTAACCAATTATTCTCGATAAACAAAGGCTCCATTAGCCGCCCCCCTCCAATCGTACTCTTGAAACGGCACCAGATGAAACCTCACTAATATGCAGTGCACACACCGAGGCCGACTCTTCACATGGGGCCCCTCGCTGACTTGGACAGAATCAACAAACTACGCCTGAGTGCCTTGATTCTGGACGACCACCACACACGTTAAACCAACCGCATCACACTGGACTCTTTATACACACACACAGCCCTGCATGGGAGAGAGGAGGCAAGTGAAAGTGCTGCTTCATCATGACCGGTGATACACCATCGTACGGCAAACAAGCACCAATGTAAACAAAAAAATCAATTATAGTTTCAGAAAGCATGAGTCGAAGCTGCAGTCAAGTAAGCTGTAGATTTTGGTGAAGGCTGAGTTTCCATTAAATGCTACATCTGCTGCTGGAGACATCAAACGCATCACTTCCTGGGTGCCAGAAGAGTTTTTGTCCCATTAAAAGACCTACTTTTAAATAAAATAAAAAACAATAAAACCTGACAAAAGCTTTCATTAACTGGTTACTATTACTGCTGTGTTAAACCAATCAGTGACACAGAGTAGCAAAACAGGCAGATGAAAATGTCACGGATTATGACTTTTAAGATGTGGATCAAGTCAAAAAGGTATGCAAGCCGTTCTGCAACTGAAAAAGTGGCCAGACCGCTTTTAGGTGTGTATGCACTCTACTTCTCTGCCCATGAAGAAGTCGATTTCTCAATGTTACATCCAGGCAGCTACTACTGCTGCTCACGCTGGTAGGGTTACATTACATAAACATGGCTGTGGGGATAGGGCAAGGTGATGTCTGGTGGCCTTAGGCTGGGTTCAACACATGTGGCAACATGATCCTGCAGCAATCTAAGAGCAGAGACTTGCAACAAGTTGGGATGAAGGGAAATTTAGATTTGTTTCAGCATCCCAACCCAAAATGCCTGATTGTTTCTCTGGCTGAAGAGGTGCTGTGGAAAATAGGCTGACAAATTCTGGCAAAATCAAACAGATTCTAAAGAAAAATCTGTTTCCTATAGAGTGGATAGCACAGTGTAGAGTGGATCTGTGAGTTTGAATAGTCACATATCTCCTCTTAAAATATTCATAGAGGCACTGTGGCACTCAGTTGTTATTTTATAGTGGCATTAATGTAATTTGCAGTATTTGTAGCCCTCCTGTGATCTATTAAAGGGTTATTCTGGTAATTTTTTGAAACAAAAGACTCCTTCTTAGGTGCAGTCAGAAAGTTCAGTGCTCAGTCCACAACATGAAGAAGCAAAGTGTCAATTCTATAGGACAGGAATAGCAGACTATAGCTATTCACCGAGCCATAACAAATGTGAGCAGCAGGAATGCTGGACATACAAGACCAGTGTAAAAATACAGACATGTCCACCTTAAACTGAACATGCACAAAGTTAAAAGCAAGTTAAAGGTTCAGACCTGTCAGCATCAAAATATGAACATTGTTGACCCGAAATATATCATTTAAATTCAATTAGTGTACCCTTAAGACATATATAGGCCTAGGTAGTGATTAATTTTAGAGGGATAAACGTCACAGTTAGTGCATCAATAATTTAATACTGAAATGAAAAACTATCAATGCTCTCTTTTGATATTTAGTCCCTATAAGTAGCCTACATTTCTATACTTTTGCTCAAGTACAATATTGAATGCAGGAGTTTGACTTCTAATTAAGTATTTTTCCATTTGTAGCCTATTTCTACTTTTATTTAGGGATTTGAGTGTTTTTTTAAAAGTTAAAAACTTCTAGAAGCGTTTCCAGATATCAATCCGCAAATATCCATTTAAAAACATGACTTGACTTCACCGTGCAGTACATTAGAGTGATCATTTACAGACTTCATATGATGTGAAGTCCACGACAAAACAAGTCAAAAACTAATTAGCTGGCAAAACATCCATTAAAAGACAGATTTTTTTTTCTTACACTGAAAAACGTGTAAAGCATAAAAAGCTCCGTCTAGGAACTACTTAATAATACTATCACAGCCCACGTGCTTTTCGGACATTTTTAAATCCTACGCTGAAGCTACAAGTCCGTTTTCACTCACCTGTTGTCTTCTCTGTCCTCCAAAAAGTGTGCAAATGACGCTCCGACAGTGATACAGGAACAAAAGTTGACTTCAGGTGAAAAAAAAATCGGCTTGTTTCAAATGACTCACCACATTGAGCAATGGGTAGGAAATGGGCAAACTTTTGGGCCGTGTTGTGATTTGCTGCAGCGAGGGCGTCCATTTGTCTCCTGGACCAATCAGAGCGCAGCACATTGCTCACTAAGGGGTTTTGGGAAAATGTGTAAACACCAATACACACCAAATGTTGAGCTTCTCTTTAACGCCGCAGGCAGGCAGCGGACTTTGATGTATAGTTAGTTCCTGCTGTCTTTGCATTTTAGGATTTTTTTCCTAAACATTTGCCAAATCCTGGAGGTTTCCGGCGATGGAAAAGTGCGCCGGTTTGTGAAAATGAGCCAGGTTGAGAAGGATGATGATTGCGTTAAACACTACCTAATCACCAAGCTGACTCAGGCTGTTGTCTTGTGATTTTCATGTTTTCACTCAGTTTCAAGGTTAAACTCAATGTCTTGTCATCAAGCTTAAAACAAGGCTGTTTTTTTGTAGCTCCTTAGAGATTACATTTTAGAGGAAAATAATCCTGCTGCAGTGCTGAATTACACACACACACAAAAATAATTCGCACTTTAAAGGAGTAGTCCACCCCAAATTAAAAATTCAGATATAGGACAATATAGGAGGAAAATATTGGACTCCAACCCATAGCGTGGATGTTTGGCTGTATGAGATGTTTGGAAAAAATTGATGTACATACATACATACATTGTTGGCTCCAGAAACTTTACACATGGAACAAAACTGAGATGGAAAAGTAGAGAACAATTCACTCTGTATAGTGGTTCTAAAAACTGAGATAATGAACAAATGTTGGGATGAACTTTGCCTTTAATTTCCTGACTAGGTTTTGGAGCTCAGTGTGATTTACAGCCATCCTGCCCCAGGGTCATATGACGGATGATTAGGTCATCATTCATCACACCAACAAGTATCCGAACAGTAGATGAAATGTGTAGTCTAATTTATGACAGTATATTAATTTATTACAATTTTCTATGTCTTTGCTATAATGTCCAATGTCCTGGAAATTCCCAAATTCATGTTTTGTACGTTTCCAGATCTGAGTGAGAACCCTGTGTACATGCAGTTTAACATTATTCAGCATATTCCTTACACACAAGACTCTTGAGGAAATGACACTAAAACATGTCTAATGAAGGCTGAATGTTGATGTATGCAAGCAGACCAAGTACAGAGTTACAAATTTGTTTTATTGCGAAAGCGACACAAGCTTGTCTTAAAAAACGTGAATAAAAGAAAACAAATGAAACACTTCCAACATTTAACCGAAATAAGAAAAAGGAAAAAAAAATCATCACTGGTCAGGAGAGGAGGGGAGCGGAGGGAAGGGGGGGGGGTACTGGTAGTACACTGGATCAGTCTTGGCTTGGTTTAGAATCTTCCAGAGCGCTCCCGGTCCCTTGACCTTCGCCTCTCACGGTCCCGTCCGCCTCCACGTCCACGATCCCTGGAGCGGGAACGTCGTTCTCGGGAACGCGAGCGAGAGCGGTGCCTGGTGGGAGAGGAAAAGGGGAACATTTTTACATCTGTTTCAAAATGGTTACAAGATCGATTTTAAAAAATACTTATCAAATCTCAAACTAATGCGAGTACAAATCTTGCACTTCTTGGAATTGCTTACCTTTTCCTGCGGCGGCCGTACAGCTCCCTCCGCAGTTCCCGGGATATAGGTTTCAGGTGCATGAAGTTACAGAAGCCACCTCGAGTGCACTCCCTGTGGGCAAACAGCGTATATGAAGGGTTAAAACTAGCTGGGTTTGTGTTTGTGTCATGAGAAAAAGTTCACCTGTCGCCATCTGCACATGCTGAGAGGCCTGCCAGCATTCAGTCCTGCCAGCTGAGGAATATCTGAACTTTATCTGCCTCAGGACTAACTTAGTCCAGACACTGACAAACAACACGCTGCGGAGGATCACATGTTTACATCGCAGTGTACACGGACAGGTTCTACCTTTGCATTCTGACAATGATAGCATTGTGATAGTTTATACAGCACAGGGGATTCAGAGTTTTACCCAAGGACACATCAGCAGGCTGGCTGCTTTCCAACACGCAGAACTGAACGTGCATCCTGTGGTTGACAGGCTATCTTTCTACCAAATACGCTGCCACATTTTCAGACAGTTAGCTGATGCCATTACCCTAAGTATACTGATTATGATGAACGTAATGACTACCATTACTGTGGCCAATTCTGGTTATCCTTTTACCAAATAAAATACAGACACACTGAAATCAAATCAAATTTTTACCTTCTCAAATATTTAGGATTTCTCACCCCTTGCCATACAGCAGGAAACTTCTTAAAAAATTGAGCTAAGACTGTAAACCAAATCAAAGAGTGTATGTCCATTACTGACAACCAGTGCATTACAGGTAGGAAATCAGTGTGTGAAGAAGACATGGCTGTTGATGGACAAACTGGTTGCTCCTGACACTGCAGCAACTGATAATGGGATATCTACTGGACAATGTAATAATGCCTCACTCTAAATGGGTTTAAAATATAATAATAAAAAAAAAATATTAATGTAATCAATTTCCTGATAATGTAAGAGCATTTTATTACATTACCTGGCAATTATTACATCATAAGTGGTGCAACATTTTAAATTGGTGATGCAATATCTACAGTGACAATTTAAGTATTAACTTGAGTAATCACATTTTTTTTGGACATTATTAACAAATCAAACAGAAACAAGGGCGGCCAAAGTTTCAACATATTAAAAATAAAAACAATATTAAAACCCCACTACATTTATTATGTTATAAAAGCAAAAGAATCAAGTAGGTTTTACTTTATTTGTCACTATTATGACATCACCAATTAAACTATGTTGCACCCCCTTATGAAGTCATAAGAGCTGGATAACAATGTGACATTGTTATATTGTGTTACATTTATAGGGTTTAATATATTTTTAAACTGTTTACTATATTGTTTCATGTTGTTACATTGTCCAGTAGTTATGACATCACAAGTGGTTATATGACTGACCAGGTCTACCAAACTAGGTGTTACACCAAACGACTCTCACCCCATTTCATACTGGCGGCAGCAAGCTTCTCTAAAGTCGGTGACGGGGGAGAGCTCTGCGTGGATGGGTTGGCCGTTAAACCAGCGATTGTTTAGGTCCATGACTGCTTTCTCTGCATCCTCCTCGCGCCGAAACTACACACAGGACACACACTTTAACAACTAACGGTGATAGCACATTTACATGATAAAAACTGACCAGATGAAAAGGCAGAAAAGCTGACCAAAGCTGTCTGTGATCATGCTATTTGACTGAAAAATTATGAAACGTGCCTCCATAAAAAAAATTAACTCACCACTGTTTTACACATCATCTTTGAATCCATCAAATCGACACTTCATCACTAAATTCGCATACAATCATATCACTCTTTTCAGCTAAGAAGCATTTCCATCACATCTATTTTTAATTACTTCATGTCGGGTTATTTCCACTCCTCATAACTACTTTAAGGTCTGTAACCAACCTTGACGTAGACGTTGCCGACGAGGTGGTCGCCCAAGTTATCACATACGTTCATCTCCTCCACCTCTCCATACTTCTCCTCCATCTCTGTGAACACTTCCTGTGTGCATGAGAGGGGAAAAAAATGAAGCTGTGTATTAGGATGAAACTACTCAGATATACAGTACTGAGCGATGCAGAGTAATGTTGCATAACATCTTGTGCAGATTATGACTTTGAATTTCAAACATTGTGTCACATTCACTGAGATTTTCGTGGATAACCTCAGTGGATTAGAGGTTATGTTTATATGTGGGTGGGTATCTAAAGCTGTCCCCAATTCAGTGCATTCCTTTCTAGTTTAACCATTTCAAAAACATTTAAAAATTTCAAAACCAATTACTGTGACAGTTCCTAAATAAACTTGACCTGCAAATGAAGCTGAGACATGTATTATCCTCAGACTATTATTTACAACTTGTCCTCCTTTTAAAGGCCTATGAACAATGTGAGAGTAAAGAAAGAAAGGGAGGAAAATGGCTTCATTTTTTTTAGTATGAAAATGTGACTGTAGCTCCTTAATTTTGTTAAAAGTTTTTGATATTTAGTCCATACTTTTTATGTGGAAAAGGAGTTTCCCAATGTGCTAGTATTTGCTCTTAAACCAATACATGCCTCTTGCATCATTAAAACCTGGGCTGATAGTGTTGATGTCATATTGATCAGTCCCTGCAGCAGCTGAACATTATAAAGGAAACTGACAAACGGCTGACTGAAGCACACAGAGTAACTCACTTCAAAGAACTCGTCGTAATGCTCCTGCATCTCCACATCACTGACGGCACCTGGAAGATTTCAACAAAACCAGTCAAGACACAGCAAGATGGGCAGGGCTGGAGAAGGAAAGTCTTCACAACAGCCACATTACATCTTAACTTTTAAAAGAAAACTTAATTTAAATATTGTGCTTTGCTGTAACTGCTAAACTTAAAAGTTTATTAAATCTACTCAGCATGCATAGAACAAATGGGCATCATGTTTCCAATCATGGATGTGTGTTATTAGGTGCTACAGTGACCGTCTTCCCTCTCCCATGCCTTTTTTTTTAGCCTAAATTGACAGTTCAACTTACAAAAATCCAATTTAAAAACTAGAGCTGTCCCCTTTTGGTCAACTGTTTGGTTGGCAGGGTTTTACTCAACTAAGACTTGTTCAAGTTCAGAATAACATTTACATATATGTATCGTCGTTCTTTAAAAAAATAAATATAAAAAAATGAACTAGATCAAGATCCAAAACAGCTGGGCAATTGCCAAGGGGTAACTGTGTAAAATGGGCATTTTTATCCAGATTTTCTATAAAACTGACTATTAACACTAGCTCATGAAATCCTGTGACTAGTGGTCAATTAAGGATTTCTTAACTTAAGGGCAGCCCAAGTACAAACCTGGCAGAATCAAAAGCTAAAAACTTAATGTGAAACAGTATTTGGTAAGTGAAGAGCAGAACACAGCAAGAATAAGTGAATTAAAGCTTTAAGTCTGTCACATCTGTTTCACATCAGTAAAAAAAAGGAATGAAGGGTCTATGCCAAAGCTGTGCATAAGACTGCAGCAGTTTTCCTGAAGTGCTTTCAGTTAGGCCCACAAAACACGCAAAACAGCGTGTGGCCAGTTAATATTTAAGCCAAATAAAGACAAATAGTTTTTTGGGCGGGATTAAATGTTTTACATACAGAAAAAGACGATATGAATCAGAGGAGCCTAGTTTAAATGTTACATTACTGGGCCAGAGTAGGCCTTAGCCAATTTCAGTGTGGGGAGGTGTGATACAGAAAATTAAGTGCAGTCAGTGCTGCAGGGTCCTGCATATGAAGGGAGAACTTACAGTGTAAACCATCAGCAGACTGGGCAGAGTTTTGAGGGTTACGGTAAATGTTCAAGAGGGCAATGGTCTGAAATACAAAACGTACACTTTTGTGACACAAATCAAGCAAAATATGGAGATGGGGAGGGAAAAAGTTGTGATTAGATATTTTAAATCAGCTTTGAATTGCGGTCCTTAGGTACTGCAGCTCCTGAGTGACAGCTAATTGTATGATGGGTGCTTGAAAATCAAGAGGTGCACAAATGCTGAAAGAGAAGGGAACTTTTTTCAGGTGAATTCGGCCGGGGCGTCAGATGAAGCTGCAATCACAAGGATCTCAGAACTAGCCATTCTTTTATCTTTGGGGATGACTTAGCAAATTAATTACCTACGTTTATGCTAAATTTCACAGTAACTGAACCAGGCACCTGAGTCATTTTTTAATCTAGCAACTCAGAGTAAAGGGTGCTGATAAAGGACGTCTGACCTCTTCTCAGTGGTCAAACGAACCCCTAGACCAATACTCCTTTTCAAAGAGCCTTGATGTACAAAGTAATGGAATGAGAAATCCAATCTTTTTAAAACCAATTGGTACATACTTTAACTCTATAGCCCGAAGGGAAAAAGCATGGCAAATTCTAAAATCCCTGTTTAGAAACAGAAGTCAAATGTCAGCACAACAGAGCAGAACACAGCACCACAGTCTGTGAGTCAGACCAAAGCCTCCATAACCCATCACACACACACCTACCTGTGTGAGAGGCTGTGCGTCAGCTCTGCTAGACTGGGCTCAACATCATTACTGTTCACGCCTACAACATGCTGGTCTAAGTAGCCTACAATATGAAAAGCGTGAGGGCTGGACTAAACCATAAACTTCTGCTCTTCTAGGCTGATTCAGATAGAAAACGAGATAGAGGAAAGATTAGCGGTCAAGCGTTTGTGCTTTTTGTTGGTAGTAAATGACCAAAGAGGTGCATGAGACCAAAGAATAAAATCCTGAAGCTGAAAACTACTAACTATAACTGACCAAGCCTATGTGGTCATATGCTGAAGCAAAGTTGCGTCTCCCACTAACAGGGCTGAGGCAGTCCCTCACACCCAGCCTGCTGTTATGTGAGCTATTTTTAAGGAAACCAGGAGGGAGAAAGGAGGGACTTCTGCACCTCAGAGGCTAACAAATCTTTAGACTTACAGCGAGAGGCGTCGGCCGTCTGTGCACTGTTTTGGGGATTACGGTAGATGTTTTGAATCAAGATGGTCTGCAGAGGGAAAAATAAAAAGATACATGGTCAGAGAGGATTGTCTGATGAAGGTCTACCTCTGATTATGTCAAATTGGCTGTCCTCTATGTCCAGCTAGTACAGCTTCTTTAGATCTTGAAAAAGTACAAGATCTAAAGAAACTGTTTGCAAACAAGAGGAGCAAAAGGAGAGTGGTGATCCAGGGGTTTCTGGGTGACTTGTGGTCCACCTAAGGGTTAAGCTCAGCCTCACACCCTGACATTCTCCTAAAACCAAAGCTGAGTTATATTGGCCTGTAAAATGGGTTCCAGGAAGTCTGCAGAGGTATGGAGTTTGTGGATGGTAGGCTGTGCCACATTTTCACAATGTTTACATATAAGGCAACTCTTTTCTTTAACTAAAATGTGCAGTGAACAAGCCCGGCTCATCTTCACAGGGCTGCTTAAAAGTGTGACTTCACTGAAAAAGAACAAAACACAAAATTAAGAGTTCATAATAGCAAAACATGGGACCTGAAATACAACTACTAGCATTAGAAAAATGGCAATGAAATTTTGGAAATGACTGACATGCTATGGGTCTATGTTAAATTAACTAAAGCAATTCATTTGGGCTTGGAACAATATCAGAAAATTCCTGTATATACAGTACGCATGCCTGACTACTATGAACACTCCTTACATGAGTGTAACTTCCACGTCCATAATTATTTTTGCAATGATTTAATTCATTATATATTTGTAATCTTTTGCTTTAATTTCAAATTCTAAGTTCTATTGTTCAGATCTGATTCAATATGTCAAATTTGAAATTATATTCTTAGCTCTGTGAAACAGTACAATGTGAGTCTTTAAAACTATATCAATAACAGCTTTGAGGAAAATTTCAGGCTCCCTGACTCTTGTCGTCAGTCAACTGAAACTCTGCAATACTTTTAATTTTTGAAATCACCAAAGTTTCAGTATAAATAAACTTTCTTTTCGCAAAATGTGGTTTTGAGAAACAATTCACAATTAGTTCAAAACGACATATCCTTCTCAAACTGAGCAGCTTAACATACAGTGTTCAGAATAACACTGGTTAGATGAACATAATGTGATAAGTAAGTAGTGCACTGGGCGATAATCAAAACATTTCAGACGATTAGATAATTTCAAACATGGTGACATATTTTCCATAGAGAAACACTAAAATAACAATGTTGGGACCCTCACCTGGCTGAAGGTGGGCTTGTTGTGCAATCTGGAGCAGCGGTCCCCATGTCTACACGCTCCAATTTTGAAATAGAATGAACAATTAACCCTGGAAGAGATGTATGGTATCACAGTGAAAATCGACACAAAATCTGGGCATGTTTTTCATACCGTTCAAGGTGCTGTGAGCTCTCATTCACTCGAAAAAGAGCTGTAAATGCACAGGATACCTTTTGCTGCACTCCACCGGCCACTCGAAACAAAACAAGCCACTTGTCTAAGACCACCAGTTGGCTAACAAGCTAATAAACAAACCCAAGAGTTCTACGTTACTTGCATGATTTACGGCTGGCACTGAACTGAACGTTACGCAGCCGAATTTAAACTTGTGCGCATAAACTGAAGAAAGCGTTAAATACAACACTTAATAGTCTTAATAGTTTGTTAAGCACAAACCGAAACCACATTCTAGCAGCAAGCTAAAACATCTTCCTGGGTTTCATTCAACGCGTTAAGCTAGCTATCGCTCGCTGGCTTGACCAGGTCATTAAGAGAGCTACGACTACAAATAAAGCCTCAGAGGAGCCACAACTGGCCATAAGGCTAGACTATCACATGCACACTTTGTAGCCAAAGCACTGTTTATGGGAATACCGAGATAAAATACTAATTTAAACTTACTTGTCTTTCTCTGTACCGAAAATGGATGCCAGGTATTCCGCCATTTTCGGCTCGTCGGGGACGTTGGTGTGTACGTCATACGCTCAGCGACGGGGATTGTGCGGACGGTGTGTGACGTCACGTCGGACTAGCTGCATTGTCTCTGAATTCCACATATGCGCGCTGTTGCCCCAGCCTTGGGGTGTATAATATAGTGCCTATAATTTGGTATAATTTGGAGAGTTGTATTAATTTTCTTAAAAAGGAGACAATATGTTCCCTCACGTGTTTGCCCCATTGCTCGAATGGCCTCCAGATGTCGCTGCAATTCATTTGTATTTGCATGTGCTACTAAATTGGAACAGTATCTTGAGGCAATTGAGGCTACTTATCCATGGAATCAGGGATTGGTGCCTAAAGCAATGGTCCGGGGACCACCCGGGGTCCCCATGCAAAAATGCTACAAAGCTATCTACTGTATGACTAGTGTGGTAACACTGCTTGATTTTCTTGTTTGCTGTGGAATTACTGAAGTATCAAGTTTTTAAATTGTACTGGTGTCAAAGACAAAATTCTGTTATTGTGCCAACACTACAGGAGAATGTATAAAGGTGACTGTTTTGGACATAATTTATAGTCATGATAGTTTGACCTTTTATATATCTCCGTACATAACAATCTTCTCAGTGGTGAGATCTGAGAATAAACCCTCTCAAATTGGGGTCTGTGGTATGTTATGTGTCTATTTTGGGGGTCCTGGACATGAAAAAGTAGAAAACCCCTGGCCTAAAGGGACAGCATGAGTCAGTGAAAGATTAGCAACCCACAGCTTGATGCTATCGTCTCATCGTAACCACAGAATCACAAGTGGGCTGTAAGCAGATAAAGCCCACAATGAAGCAACCAGCACACACTCACCTATGAATGACTTAACAGTGTGTCCCAGTGATTTTTGGCTGCTGGGGGTCACGTCACACCTATCTCCTCCTCTGTGAGATGAAACTTTGTCCTCCACCGTGCACCAAGCCGCATGAACTTGCAGGAGGTGGAGGTGGTTAAGATGAAAGGGGGGCTGAGTAGAAAGGAAGTCAAGTGAAGACGCTGAGCCACAAACGCTGCCAAGAAGTGACGAGGACATGGCGCACACTTGGCTACGATCTGTCTGAAATTAGATATGAAGGACAACAGGTTGTGTGACAGTGATTAAGAAATTGACAGTTGGTGTTTGTGGATGTGATTGAGAGAAAATATTTAGGCTATTAATAGATGGTGTCTGGCTTTTGCTTTATCTTAGTACAGTTACAACTTTAAAACTGGCTTGGGTGTTAAAGGTGAAGAAGGATTGACATTGGGGTAATAAGCAGGAACCCCTTTATCTCAGAGGTTTCACAGAATTGAGCCCCTGACACTTGCAGGAGGCAACAGTGAAATTTTGGTTTCCCAGAATCCCCTTTCACCTCCCCCCTTTTCTGCAGCGCCCATCAACCTACACACTACATTCACTGCATGCTTTAAGGAGAGGGAGGCAGAGGTAGGAAGGAGAGGAGCGAGCAAGACAACAGAGGCAGACTGAGAAAGAGGAAGCGCATGCAGCTCAGAAGCATCATCCTAGACGACAACACCTCTCTATGTTGTGCCACAGACAGAAAAATGCACTCTGAGGAGCGTTTGGTGTCTGATTTGGCTGCTTCTGGCCAGATAACACCCTGTCCTGTCATCATCTGCTGAAGGAACATGAAGGGTCAGTTTCGGAGTGCTTCCACCATGAGGCCTAACCACTGCTGGACCGTCCTGCAGGTTTCCATCTTAGCAGCGCTTCTTCTCAGCATGGACGCTGACAGTAAGTTGTTGTTTATTACACATTGCGCCCGTAGCACAGGCAGTCACTGTTACACCCAGCACCGCTTCCATTCTTCTGCAGGTCAATAATGTTTTACAGAGCTGAGTTGCGTTAAGTTGAGTTGTGTTAAGTTTAGTTAATTTTCAGTTCAGTCAAGTTAAGTTATGTTTAGTAACGTTAAGAGATAGATAAGGTCAGTTCAGTTCAATTAGTTCAGTCCAGTTAAGTTAAATTAAGATGAGTTCAGATCAGTTCAGTTAATTTAAGTCAAGTTAAGAGATAAGTTCCATTCAGTTCAATTAAGTTCAATTAAGTTCATAGATAAGTTAGTATAGTTTAGTTTAGCTAATTTTCAGTTCAGCTCAGTTCAGTGAAGTTAAGTTAACTTAAGTTCAGTCCAGTTAAAAGTTAAGGTAAGTTGAGTTAAGTTAAGTTAAGACCAGCACAGCCCAGTCCAGTCACGTAAGTTCAGTTCAGTTCATTTAAAGGTAAGCTATGTAAAATTCCTGAGGGTCAACTGAAGTGAGGACCATTTAGATTCAGCTGACAAAAAAAAAAATAAAGATAGAAAGAAGTTTTTTTTGGCTTATTCTGTGTTTTTATAAGTTGAGTCTTAAGGTCACTTCAATCAACCCTTGGCAATTTTGCATACTGCACCTTTAAGTTCAGTTAAGTTAGGTTGCTTATTTTTTCAGATGAACAATGCTTTGTAACATGATTGTCTGTGTGGCAATATTGTAAGGGTTATATAGGCCTGGTGTCTGAAAAGGTTGTACATTCAGTTGAGGGACAGAGCAGGTGTACAGTCCCATGCACAACCAGTGGCTCATAAAGTCTTAACAGAAATACAGGAGGTTGAATATAAATGTGTGTTTCTGAGGTTGAACTGAAGCTGAAGTTGTGTCAGACAGGAAAAACAATCCGCCTTGAGTGAGACCGATGCCTCAGCATGCAGGATGAACAGCCTTTGTTGGATTTAAATATTAAAGAAGGTTTATTATGAGTGGTTGTCAAATCGCAAAGCTAAAAGTTGTAAGACGTCTGTTTTGGACACAAAGAATGCAAATTTTTTTTCTACAAGAGGAGGCTGTTTTCAGACTGTGTGGGAGCCTGATGGAAACATTTAGCTCTATCGTTTATACAAATATAAAATGGAGGCATAGGAAAATCTATTTTGCTAGATTATTACTCATTGTCTTTATCAGTGGCTTGTCTGGTTCTGTTTCCTTCCTTTGCTTTTCTGAAAGTACTAATTACATTTTAGGCCAGAGAACAGAGACTTAATGCTCACACTACACATCCACTTTGTAAAAAATATTTCCAAAACAAGGTCAGTAAAATATATGCACCAGCATAAAACAATGCCACCTGTACTACATAAATGGTGGGTGACCATCAACCACAGTTATGTATTAGCTCAGGTAATGACAGTTTGTGGTTTCCTTGTATGGCTTTTTGTGCAGTGTGAGGGTTAAGTGGGTAGCATTTAATCATGATATGGTGTGGCACATTTGGGCAGCTGCATTTTTTTTTTGGATGATTTATAAGAATTGTTTTAAATTTAAGTTCACAGTCATATGGAGAAAGTAATCCCCCTTTTTACAGGTGTTTAAAGCTCTGTAGTTTTTCATTTTGTCTCTAGAGACAGTACCCTGTAGGTGGGGTTAAATCTCAGTTCCTTTAACCTTGGGTCTCATGCAAATAGTTTTCCCACTCATCACAAAATGAAATGCCACCAAATTAGGGATTTTTTTTTCTTAATTTGTGTATTCAGACTTACCCTTTTTGTTAGTCCTTGTCACTTTTACTGAAGATGACGGAAAATGTAATTTGACTTTCAGTCTTGTGGCACAGCATGTCATGGTACTTTCTCCTTTACGTGTCACATGCACAGTGTCGTTATGAAGGAACAAATAGTTGTATGACTTTCTCAGTGTCAGGTTTGGCACCATGTGATGTTTAAAGAAACTAACAAACTCATTTCATGTTTGTCTACAATAGATTCTCTTTTTGTATTATTACTGAGTTTATCAGTCTAGTTCTGAGGATGTTATGTTCACTGGTTTCAAAATCAAATTTCACATGGTATCATATTCTCTTGCTATATTACAAAAGTATTATGTCATGATAAACTGACCGGTCATTTATGCTCTGCATGTTCGTTGTCATTTTTTTCCATGCAGGTAAAGATTGTTTTCCAGTGATTCAAGTACGTCGGAGCACGGTTTATAATGCTACACTTGGACAACTGCTTAAAATTAAGTGCCGAGTTGTTTTCTGCAAGGATTCACCACCAGAGATCTCCTGGAATAAGAATGAGGAAAACCTTACCTGCATCCCTTCCAACAGAACCCCTCACATTATAACAGAGTGGGAAGAGACAGGAGATTCAGAAGGGGAGTCATTTCTGGTTTTCAAAGGCATACGCAAAAAAGATGCAGGTGTTTATCAGTGTAAAATTGGAGTAATTATGAGTCATTACATCTATGTCTCTGTCTCCGGTGAGTATGGCCCTTTCCACACAACAGGACACACCTACACCTACATTGTACTGTACCAGCCCTGGAAATTCCTGTTAATATTGCGTAACAGACATTTCTAACTGCTAGAGAACGATAAACGGACAAACACCGTGCTTCATTCTAGTTTCATTTTGCAGTGTAAAATGTTTGTGATATTAGATTCTCTTCATGTTTTTTAACCTCCCTATCCCTCTATCTCTGTTTAAGTGATTTTTATGTTTTTCAGGTAATGATGAGCTCAGCACAGTTACATGGAAGAATGACACAGATACAGGTTCACACACTTTTTCAAAATGATATTGGTGATTACACTACCTGCTGGTCCCATCTGTAGTTTTATCAAGGCTGCATGGCCAAGCTCGAATTAAATTTAATTTTAAATTCTAGTGCAGATCCCAAGGTTTCCAAAGATCCCAAATATGTCCTGTTGAGGTACAAGGAAATGTATATAAAATGATACACATGACATCTTGATTTTTTCTACCTGATGTAATGCTGCAGCCATAAAACGATGGCATCTTGGGTTTGAAATTTCACTCAATATAAGTGTGACGTAGCCTCAATGAAGCTGCAACCAGCAGATACACAATATGGATGTGACACTGTCATACAATGTGGACAATGTTTTTTTTCTACCTTTGCAGTTACTTAAGGGGAAATTTGAGGGAAAACCAGGTATTAAGGGGTTAATCATTCTTTACCCAGGCAAGTTGACTGAAAACAAATTCCTATTTACAACAACGGCCTGACCAAATGCCAAATACAGCAGAAATCATAAAAGACAAACTAAAACACCATAGATGTGAAATGCAATTAAAGAGGTTAAAACATGAATGACTAGACACAGTAATCATGCATCAGTTATAACCATGAGTCTGATAAAATGTCCTTGATCACGTGAAGTATTGCTTGTATACAGCAAAAGAGGCATTATATGGATCCTAAAACATTTCAATTTTGTTCCCTAAACTATTTAAAGTTAAATGCAGAAATTTTGCATCCATGTTGACTCAAACATCTTTATCCTTTTGCAGACAGCACACAAAGTCCTGGCACTGACTTGGCCACACTGTGGCCGTATGTGTACTCTGCTGCTGGGATCATGGCGCTTGTCATCATTGTTATAATTATTTCTGTTGCGTCAATGAGAGGGTGTAGAGGTAAAATGTTTTATTTTTTAACACACTTCTTTGATAAATGGCACAAAGTAATGATAATAAATGCGCCACTCAGTACATATTCATGTTTCTGATCCTGCAAACAGTTTTGATTTTGCTTGATGATAAATCACTGTGTCCATCATGCAGGGAAATCCAGGAAAGAGAAGGAGACAGAAAACCAGGTGAATAAGAATCAACAAAGGGATACAGTCCAAACCTGCACAGCCATTTTATGCAGTTTTTTTTTCCTTTAAATGTCTCTCAAACATAAAACATTTATCTGTTTGCAGTACATGGCAATTCCCATGTTCGAGCAACCATCCACGCTCCCCAGCCTCCAGCCTCCCACAAGAGGAAGCCCCATTTCCCAGCAGTCATTGCCGAGCAGAGGTGCTGAGTATATCTATGCACGCAGTCAGCGACCTGCCAAGACATGCACGCCATCCCTGGAAGCCAATCAGACGGCAGCCTCAGGCCACAACGAGCCTATCTATGGCCAGAAGAAAAGGGAAGGAAAAAGAAAGAGGAAGAACGCAGAGGAAGAGGGGGAGAGTCCTGTCGTGTACGCCGCTCTCAATCACCAGATGCCACCTGAAGCTTTTCCACGGCCTCAGAGACCCATGGAAGAGAGTTCAGAGTATGCAGCTATCCGTGTGTCTTAAAGCTGCACCAGGCAAGACTTCAATGCACAAACACCCAAACTGAGACCCCACAGGCTTGGCCTACATCTGTTTTTATCAGCTGGGACTTTGGTGTGTAGCCCAGAAATCTGTGTGGAAAGTACAAACGAGATCTCCAAGAAATGCTAAAAAGAGTCATTGCAACATAGAGCCTCTCTTGCTATAATGTGTTTTGTTCCATTAAAGGATTAACTAACATCACCCTTGGGAATTTTTGTCTGTAATTTTTAATTTTTATATTGGTCATGGCTAGCAAAATGCTACTTTAAGACTGTTTGGGAAAGGGGCCTACAACAGTTAGCCTGTAGCTAGCAACAAATAGAAAACACAACAATTAAAACAGAACTAGCATGTACTGTATACTGTATGAAGAGAGAAAACTATTATAATTGTTAAATGCAAAGCTAGGAAATACTTAATAATTTTACTATAAAATTGGAGAAGAAGTTGCTCACAATGTTCTTTGTGCTGTTGGAGTTAGCTTAACCCCCTGGTTAGCATTTCGTTAGCAACAATCAATATTGAAAGTAACTAAAACATCAGTATTATTAAAGCTGATGTTAGTCAATGTATTTTAACCCATGGAGCGAAACACTTATTTTTTGGTATTTTTCAAAAACCCTATTCATGTTTTCCATAGGGCCTTTTGACTACACCAAATGGCAGAGGTTAAGATGACTCAAAATAACTTCCATTTACTTCCACTAACTTCCCATTGCTGGCCAGCTTCATTTTAGACCATACCTGGAATAGCAAACACATTAGCTATGTACTTCTGATGTTTACAGGACACTGTATGTCCTAAACATCAAGAATTAATAATATTTTGCATTTCCCAGTTTCCCAGCCGAATTTTAAGTTATTTCTCCTTGCTTTTTGGAGCTGCTGATGTGTGGCGGCTGTGATCTGTCCCATCCTAATTCCTCTGAATGTACAAAATTAGAAAAGTCATTTGAGTAATTTCAGCTGCACGGAGCTAATATGGACTCCTCTTTGTGCTCTTGATTTGAATGTTTTCTTAGTTGTTGGTCAGTAAAAAGATGAACTCACTTTGAAACTGTGACTCTGTGCCATATTGCACACCCATGACTTGAATTTATTCTGTTGTATGATGTTGATCATTATCAGTATGCCATATTTTACTGTAATTATTTCAAGAGTGCATAATTAGTACCATATTATATCTGGCAGATAAATGAGTGACATTTATGTATCAAAGGCAGTTTTCATTCTACTTTCCTTTTAATTTAATAGCTTTGAAAATTGATTGTTTAGGCATAACTGGGAATTTAAGAATATAACAATAACCTGATTTTTTGTGCAATCAAACATTATTATTTTGTCATTATGTGTAATCATTGTTCTTTCATTGTCATTGTGTGTAATCACTGTACTTTTTCCTGTAAATCAATCTGTGAATGCCATAAATGTAAAAAAACACTTGAAAAACCCCTATTGTGTGTGTGTGTGTGTGTGTGTGTGTGAGTGTGTGTGCATGTTTGTCCTTGCACAATTATATTACTTATCAATATGTTCTGTTTAATGTTGAGTGAATTTGATTTTACAGCGGGCATATTCTTATTCATTTTGGAGCAGAAACTTGAGATTACCGTGAACAGGAAGCAGCA
>OMKZ01026117.1:22524-35499 GCA_900302535.1 Neoniphon sammara
GTAATCATTGTTCTTTCATTGTCATTGTGTGTAATCACTGTACTTTTTCCTGTAAATCAATCTGTGAATGCCATAAATGTAAAAAAACACTTGAAAAACCCCTATTGTGTGTGTGTGTGTGTGTGTGTGTGTGTGTGTGTGCGCGCGCGCGCGTGCGTGTGTGCGTGTGTGTGTGTGTGTCAATGTGAGAATGCAAGGAGTTTCCTGTGCACTGCAGGTTAAAACCCTCATGTCACACATCCTGTAACACCCTGTACCTGTTTAAATGCTTGTGTGTGAGCTTGTGTGTGTGTGAGTGTGTGTGCATGTTTGTCCTTGCACAATTATATTACTTATCAATATGTTCTGTTTAATGTTGAGTGAATTTGATTTTACAGCGGGCATATTCTTATTCATTTTGGAGCAGAAACTTGAGATTACCGTGAACAGGAAGCAGCAACTAACCACAAGTCACATGAACTTAGTCTACGTGAAAATACAGCAATTGTTCTAATGCAAAAGGTAAACAGTCTCAGATTGTCACAGTTTCAGTTGTTACCTTTCAAACACACTGAAAATACAGTTTTCAACTGCGTCACAAATCTCCTAGCAACTGTGACTGGTCTGATGGGGAATTTCTGTATACAAACAACAACTGAAGACAGATTATCTAAGAGGTCTATGTTGACACTGTAAGTCCATTCGGTAATGTTAAGAGTAAATGTTAATGATCTGACATTTGTTTCCATACTGTGGTATATTGGTGTTTGGGTATGTGGGTAAACTGTAATTTCCATGCCAACGTGCACAAAAACATGTAAGATATGAGAGCAGCAGATTTTTTTTTTAGCGGGAAATGATGGAAAAAGTTGTTTAAAGCCGATAAATGTTACATTTATAGGCAGCACAGTACAGACAGACAGAATTTTTTTAGTCTTTGTCTTTTTTTCTTGTATTCTGACTTTTATATTATATTATGAGTTGCATTGAAAATTCAGTTTGAAAACAGGTAAGTCTCCAGCTTAGTTTTGAAAGTACCAAGTAAGTTAGCCTCTCTGATTTCTGTAGGTGGATCATTCCAGAGGAAGGGAGTGTGATAGGAAAATGCAAAGTAGCCTGCAGGCTTCTTTTTAACTCTTGAAGCAACTAATAGACCAGCACCTGGTGAGCGGAGGGTGCAGGAAAGATTGTATGGTGAAATTAAATCAGTTAAAAAGGTTGGCTTGGGACCATGTAGAGTCTTATGTTGATTAAAAAAACGAGCTTAAAATCTGCCCGAAGTGAAGGGACAACAGGACAGGTGCATGCATGGACAATAGCTTATGCTTCAGTCATTGAAAATCATTGAAAATTGCAGAGATTAAAAAAAATGAGATGAGTCGACATTTCTGACTAAGTTTTCAGAAACCGTCTAGTGACTAGTGACATTTCAGTCTTGTCTGCATTAAACATCAGGAAATTGGAGGACATCTAACCTTTAAAGCGTAACCAAACCCAAATCTCTGCCAAACCTGACCTCTAAAGGTGACAAGTAGGATCCGTGGTCTTTGGTGGCAGGTGAGGTCACCAACTTTTCTACTCTAAGGGTGTTGATATCACCTGGCACCAAAAAACAGGCACTCTAGTTCTAGCTGTGGGAATGAATGGAGAGATACAAATGCAGTATTCTGGATTAGCAGATTAGTAGGGAGCACAGAGCAACTACTTAGAATATTTCACTACCATGTGGACTCATCACACCCATACAACCCAACACTCAACCCAGCCAAAATTTTGCTTTAAAACCCTGAAAATCTACAACACAGAGAGATCAAGCATCAAATAATACTACATAGGTTACTTAAATATTAAATGTTCACTTTTGCAGTCTGAAGACGACTGTGATCATTTAGACATTTCAAAAAAGCTCAGGGCACACGCGTACATTTCCCACATACGTGCACATAATGGGCAGACCAGTTACAGCTCTAACACTTTTTGCATTTTTTTTTTGCATTACCACACAAAACCTATAGATGGAAAATAACTAATATTTCCCAGTGCCTTTTTTTAAAAATATTTACCAACAAATTCAGGGTCAAAAACCTATTTACACCAACTTATGTTCATATCTTATGCAATTGGTGTTTAAAGATATTTGTTACAGCTGTCATATAGGGGACAGTTGCAACACACATTTTTAATGCTGTGAACTAAGTAGGCCAGGGGTAATTTGTTTCATATTTTCATGTTCTTTTTGTTCAATAACATGAAATAAGCTATAGGTTGTTAAAAACTAACTTTTGTTACATTTACAAATGAGCAAAGGTTTGTATTTTCATGTTTTTCTTTCATGTGTTGTTTTTGTGTCTGTGTGTGTTCCTTGTCCCATTTTAGGTAGCCTGCAATTTTAACAGTGTCACTACTTTGCCCGCTGACCACCTTGCATGTTTGTCTTGGTTTCTCAAAAAAAAAAATAACATCCTGACGTTTCACAAAATACATTTTTTTAGCAGACAGAACAATGCCTAAAACAATACAAGTTTAACCTCATGGTCAAGTCGGCATGAGAATCTAACCAAAATGAAAGAAAGGTAAGAAATTGACATACTTTGACCACAAAACAGACGCTGTGTGATATCATCAGAGCGGAAGTCGAATTTTCCCACACTCAAAGAGCATAATAACATGCAGAAGTGAATTTGACATTTCACACCTCAGTCCCATTAAAGGGATTCAATATTTTGCATCTGTACTTAGTTTAGTCTATGTTTAGGCGAGGAAAACATACTTACAAGGCACAATCTTTACACATGGGATCTGTGGACCTCCAATATGGCTGCCATAAAGTGTGTTGCTTTGCTTGAAAGCCTGTTACTAGATGATTTATCCAAGTAACTGCAGTCTATAGTATGGTGTTAGCAAACATTTCAGTCCGTTCATATTTGATATCTCACTCCAATCAGTGTGAATGCCAACATGATGCAGGCTATATTCCAGTGTCAGTAACCTCTAACCTGCATGTGTTGACATTTTGACAAAACAAATTCACTTGGGCCCAGACAGGCCGGGAAACCTTCTGATCTCTCTGTTTTAGTTCCTCACAAAGGTCTCTCACATTCGACATCCACACCAAATCCAGGAAATGAGAGCTTTCAGTCCGGACCAAAAGCAGGTAAACATGTTAACGGACGCTGAAGCAAAATTCTCGACATCCTCTTCTTGAGTGAGATTTTCCATAGCCTCTTAATATGACAGCAAAGGTCATGTTCACCAGCGCACACAGAGGACTCTTATCTCACTTCTGCAATCAGAACCACAAATGAAGGAACAGTACATTCCCTAAAAATGATTTCATTCACAGTGAGAGGAAAAAAAAAAGTTTACAGGCAAACCTAAGTTATTGCATTGTTGGGCGTAAGTCCAAGACAATTTGTCATGCTTTTAAGAGATAGGAGAACGTAAATGAAAGTTGCTGCTTAGCAACTGCATGAGCTGACAGCAACAAACACGACCAGACTCTGGAAAATTAGACTGCATCTTTTTTTCTTTTTATTATTCATTCGGGGGTGGCATGGCTCAGGAGGCAGAGTGATCGTCTAGTAACCGGTAGGTTCCTGATTTGATCCCTGGCTCCTCCAGAGAGCGTGTCGAAGTGTCCTTGAGCAAGACACTGAACCCCTAACTGCTCCTGATCAGCTGGCTGGCGCCTTGCATGACAGCCTCTGCCATCAGTGTGTGAATGTGTGTGTGAATGGGTGAATGTGAGGCATATATTGTAAAGCGCTTTGAGTGGTCGGTAGACTAGAAAAGCGCTATATAAAATGCAGTCTATTTGCCATTTACACTTCAAATGGATGCAAGTTACCTTTAACCTTATTTGGCAGGGGATTTAACACAGGAAACCAAACACTTTATCAGCCACAAATTATCACATTAACACACAACACCACTGCATTTAGATTTTGCGTTTGCACTTTACCATTAGTGAGTTTGGTGTCTTGCTTGAGGACACTTCAGCAGTACAGGACACATGCTGCCTATAGAAACACGCTGGGTCTTGAGGCCATTAATGGGTTTGTCATTACAAATGCATACTGCATGGCCAAGCTTTATTCAAACCCATAAAACTTTATATTTTCAATTCTAGTGGAGATCCCAAAGTTTCCAAAGATCCCAAATCTGTCCTGCTGAGTTCCAGGGAAATTTGCATAAAATGATGCACAAGACATGCAGATATTTTCTATTTGATGTAAAACTATGGCATCTTGACTTTCGATATTTCAATCTACAATATACCGAGTGCAATAGATCACCAGGTAAATCCATAAAATGTTGCATAAAGGTAATAATATGGAAGTGATTTGTTGAATGAGTTGAAGGTGGGCGAGTGGAGTAGTGAGAGAGCGCTGCAGGGCTGCAGGGGCCACGTGGGACGTGCTGCCACTGTGGTTTGAAAGTGCTAAAAGCTGAAGGAAAGTGCACCGGTGCTCGTGTACTCTGGCACAGACACTCACTCACACACACACGCACATTCACAAATTCAATCTCACACACACACACTCCGCTGACACTTGTGAACAACACCCACCAAGTGCTGAGTGCAAAGATGTTTCCTTCCCTCTTTACTTAATTTTGGTTAATTAAAATAGTGATAAGCAGAGGAAGGTATTTTAAATAAAAATAGGAGGAGAGAGATTTTTTTTTTAGTATGAATGGGTGTAATGTGCTCAGTGGTTGGCATCAAACCAAGGCAGAAGCTCATTTCAAACACATTTACATTTGATCAAGATCGCCATCTAGTGGAAGAAAAGCAAAACTCATTGAGGGCAAATTGCCAGCTGGTATCTTATTCTCACGGTTAAGTCAAAAATAGATTTTTTTTCACACACTGCTTTTTCTACAGGGCATAGTCAATGCCTTTCTCATCTAAGAAAATAAAATAAGTGCTCGCTCCAATCATTGTTTCCTACCAGTGCAGCTCAATAAATGTTAAAGGCCATTGAGAGACCAAAACAAAACACACTTCAGGCTTTGTTATGAGGCCCGGTAAGTGTTAGCAGTCAGTTTCCGTTAGATAAGCCTCTGTGCTTCATTATTAATCCAACTGCTTTAATAACATCTATGTGAATTTGTTCTGTGCCGCTCATCGCCTTCAAGGAACAAGGGAACCGTTTTCCCTTTCCTGGCTTTGTGAGTTATCTGAAAACTTTGGGCCAAATAAATAAATAAATAAATAAATAAAGGTCCAATTCAGACTGTAGATTTCATTTTCAAAACAGCATAAATCCATTTTGAGGGTTAAGAAAAAAACTCATTAATGTTAAATAAGTTCAGCATTCATTAATTTTGAAGTATAGAGGGTCTGGTCTGTAAATTATTAGCAATTTTTTGTCCAATTAAGGACTTAGGTTACCTCCTATTACTATTACCTACTACTTTACAACTGTCATAACAATTTGTTTTAATTTTAAACATGTTCATACAAATTGAAGGCCTTCAGTTTCTTTTGCTATATTCTAAAGTTACATTTCCTCATTTTTTTCCCATCTGATTTGCTCAGGAAGTATTTTGAAAGTAAAATTCAGTGACTGAATAAAGGCATTTAATTTAACTCATTCATAAAATCAAAGGTGGTTCCATTTCAAAAGTGTCAGTTTCCTAATTCTTTGTAAGGGATTTTTTTTTTTAAGGCAGTCACTTCCTTTAGCCTTAAGCCATGATGCGTTGTGTTTTATCTCTTGTGCCAAGAACCATTTTTCCAAAAAGGTGTATATTCTATTTTTGTCACGACACTCTTTAATTTCTTCATGACTCCTTACTGACTCACACAAACAGTACCTGAAACAACCTATTGTGAAACCGGGTGTGTTTTTGTCTGAGTCTATTTTGGACTTCTAACCCTTGCATCACAAAATGGGATGAAGATTAGTCATAGATAATTTAGGAGCGCGGACGCCAACACCGTTATGCCACTCACGGGGTCCAAGACTAACAAAACAAGAATCTTGGTAAACTTTGTAGAGTGGGCTGTGGAAAAATATGAGTTTCATGTTGTGTAACCTCACTGTACCACCCACGATCATCATACATATTCAGCATTTAACCCAAGACCATCAAAGTCACATATTATTTTGGAGAAAACATCTGATTGCATTACTCAGTATCTCCAAAATATGGAGGATCTGTCTGTCTGTAAATGCATTATCAGTTTGTCTGTGAGATTTCTGCCTCCTACCAGCCTTTAAAAAGTTCCATAATTAAGTTAATTTGTGCCATCAGTCATTTTAAAAGAGGGGGTGTGGATGATGGAAATATAGGGCTATAAATATGTGCATCTATCTATCTATCTATCTATCTATCTATCTATCTATCTATCTAAAACAATCAATAGTCAAACAATAGCACATTAAGTCTCAGGTTTTATTTGTTCCAGCTTGTGCAACAGCCCAGTACACACATATCGATCGATCTCTTCACCTTTAACTCATTTCAGATTTGTTTACATCCTCGGCACTATCACAGGAAACTCTTCTTCAGCATCTTTAGATACTAAAAACTTTAATACTGCTAAAAAAAACAAATAACACAACAAACAACAAGAAAAAAACTTGTTATTGAAGAAGGGGATTACAGAGCTGAAAAGAAAGTAAAACTGTCAAACGGGTACACAAGGCGGTGTATGATAGTTTGAGCAGCGCAACTTTCCGTTCTTGCTTTAAAGTGGCTTTAGTATCTAGGCTGTGAACTCTGAGGTTTTGTAACTATCTCTAAACCAAGGTCTTATTTAAATTTTAGGTATTTATCAAGACATAAACCTTATATAAACTTATAACTTACATATTTCTCTGAATGGCCTTGAGTGTTGAAGCTTGGTAGTCTCAGAGAACAGCTGTAACCATCTGCTACCAAAAGTTATGTTTAATTATTATTACAATACATAATATTTGTTGCTATAAATGAGATAATCTACTGAATGAGCTATAATGTACATGGTACACAACATGATATTAATATTTTCCCAAGTCTGCAAAAAGAAAGTTGCACTTTAACACTGGTGCTCCCTAAAGTTCAGTGCTGTAAGTCAGAAACAAATATATTACATCAGAGCAATCACACACATACACACACACACACTCTCCAGCTTTCTCTTTTGAAAACACACACACATACATTCATTCACCCAGAAAAAGACACGAAAACACTCTATCTTGTCTGACACACAAACGCATACATGTACAAACACACACGCCTACAAGCGTACACATACACCCACAAACTGTGATTCACAAAGACAGCGTTTATCCACAAAGAAGTCATTTGGGCAGTGTTAACCACCGGGTGTGTGAAAGTTACTGGTAGACCACCCGTCCTCCTTCCAATAACAGAGGGGAGAGCACCAGCACAGCAGCTTAAAATAGCAAACCTATTCTCACTCAAGCCATCCCTTAAATCTTATTCATAACGGGCTGGCTCGCTAGAATTCAAATTTTAGCCTCTATCCCTCCTTGTTTGTTGCTTGTTAGCTGTCTTGTGACTTGTAATCAAAGTTCAAAATTGAGAGAGCTGCTCCCTCTACTTTACAGTTTACAGAAAGTCGTTTCATTTAAAGGCATGTCTCACTGGGACTTGGGAATTGAGTGCTTCCAACATCTCTGTTTAAGCAAAATTGATCTTTGGTAGAGTGTGGGGTTGTACTGTCACCTGGACGTGATGTAAAAGTCCACATGGTGGTGAAATATCCTCATTAGTAGCTCCGTGCTGCCCTGGGATGCTAATGCAGAATACGGTATTTGTATCTCTGCAACAAAACAGGTCCCAAAAAACACTTTTAGCACATAAACAAATACCAACAATGTACATTATGACAATATAAAAAAAACAACAAATCCCAGTACCCATTTTTTTGTGTAATTACAATGATTTGTGAAAGTAATATGACGTCTTTTCTTCCTGGCGCAAGGTTACCATGCAGCAGTTACCTGCAGACACTACCTGCCGGATCTACTTTCCAGTTCAAACAGGAAAATAACAAGACCTGTTTATTTTCCTCCAAAAAAATGTTTCCACTGGAACTGGGTACTGGAACTTTTTTTGTTGTTTTTCATTTTTTTGGGCTTAATCTACTTTGTTCACATTCATTTATGTGCTATTTTGAGATCTGTTAAGCCATGCTACAGAAATGAATGGAGAAATACAAATACAGTATTCTGGATTAACAGCCTAATTAAGATATTTCGTCACCATGTGATCTCATATCTCGTCCAGGTAACTATACAACCCAACGCTTTGCCAAAGCTCAATTTTGCTGTAACTCCTGCCCCCTTCAGTTAAAGTTTCTGGGTTTGAAAAACTTTGAAGATGAACATTATCCACCTCAGCGTCAGAGGATCTATCTAATACTGTGTCATTAAAACCATATATACAAACTTCCTTCTTGGAAAAACTGTTCATGTCCTCTCCCTAGAGTTATTTACTACTTGGAAACTCAGGATTAGCTAATTTGCACAATTTCATCCACTTCCACTTTCTGCCAAACGTCATCAACACAGAAGATTTTGACAAGCATGGAATTCATAATGAAAGTGTCGCCGGTAATAATACTCATTATAGGTCCCTAATCACTCTATATAAACTTCACCACACATTTATACACATTTATGTTAGCTTTAGCATTATTAGCCTGTGAACCTCTCGTTAGCTGTGACTGTTTCATAATTCAAATGACGGCGTGAACACTCGTCAAACTAAGTTGTCAAGTTGGACTTGGCGTGAATGTGATATAAGCAACAGTGTCAGAGGAAGTAATACATACAGACGGATGCTAGGCATGGATTAGTAAATTGTGATGTCAGTCATATTGTAAACAGTCATGATGCACCCTCTAGTGGCCATATTGGAGAACTCTTGGTCAATAGTTGCTGAAATAGCATTTCAAAAACTACAACTTGGCCACCTTAAAATCATAGAGCAGACATGGTTCATTTCTCTGTCGTTTTTGACAGGGAATTGATCATTTTCACCTACTGATACCTTTGATTGATGCTGTCGATAGTGTCATTTTGTGAGCTTGCAGCTAACTGTTATGCATGCTAGCTAACGTATAGAGGGCCAGCATTAGTCATTGATAATAGAGGAATGTCACCTTGGTTGTTTTGCTAATTTAGCCTGCTGGTTAGTTAGCATAAACAACAACAAAAAAGCAAAAAAAAACAACTGTCTGTTAGTTTAAATGCGCTGAGAATTCTTGACAATTTTCTGTCACAGTGACCTAAATTTAGAAACAAACCTACAATATCAGATTCACTTCAACTTGTAGCATTACTGAATCTTCTCTACACACACACTCTGTCGGTCTTTTTCGGGTATCTCTCCTTTTATAGCCTGCTGGTCAAATATTTAGCCATTTCTCCACTGGACCTCCTGACCGAGCGAGGCAAAGTTTTTAGGATATTTTGTGATACCACAGCAAACCCTGTTCCTCACTCACAGACTTCATTAATCTTCAAAGTAACTTACCTACTGTATGTGCCATCTAGCATTAATAAAAACAGCCATTTTAGTTCTGTTTACACTATAATAAAGGACACAGAGATTTGTGTCCATACTAGCATTTCCTCTCAAATCTGGGAACCAGAGACATGTTGTGTTTGATCAGCTCTGCAACAGCTCTGTTCGCTTCTTTTGTGCTTGTCTACAGCGAGCTGCAGGGCATGGTGGTGAGCAGCTAGGTCAGGCTGAGCGCTGCTGGACCCGCATCAAGGCAGGCATGGCCGCTGGGCTGGAAATCAGCTAGTCTGGAGCGAGGGAAGGGCAGAGAGACAGAGAGAGACAGACAGAGAGAGAGAGAGAAAGAGAGAGAGAGAGACAGTCAGTTAGTTGCTGAATAATTCACATGCTTTGTTCCAAGACCATCACTTATTACTAGCTAGTTTCCAAAGCGTTTCATGTCCCATTTTTGCACCAATCACACAGCGCCAGTCTTCCTCACCAGTCTCCATGTCCTGCCAGGCAGTGACACCCTTTTCCTGATAGGCGTCTCTGAGATTTCATCAGTGCGAGGGCATGGAGTTTGTGTGTGGAATACACCAAGTTTATGGGACACTGGTCTGTTGGTCAGCGTAACAGTTGAGCGCCACAAATTAAGACAATAAAAACATTCATATATCTCTGATAGATTGATCACTTGTGAGTAGCAATATGAAAAATAAGAGGGCTGATCTTTTAAAAATAAGCTGTGATTTTTGATGTTTGGCCTGCAGACTTATTAAATTTGAAAAGGAAATATCATTAACAGTATGAAAAAAGAAAAAGAAATATTAATTGCATGAGCATGATGCCAATACCCTGCTGAAGTAATCGTATTGTTAAAATTTTAATCAGTACTAGCAGTATAATAGGAGGTGTATCTTAGAAACAAACAAGAAAACATGACACATTTTTTTCCCATATTATAATTTTAATTATTCATATATCTACTAAATGTTCATTCACTGTTTTATTGTTGTTGTGCTGATTTATATCAATAGGTAGCTAAAATGTGTTTGTTTAGAACTCACTCTAATCTGTGTACTTATTTTCAGTCAGGAGAGATCATAGAACAAACTGTTTTAAATGAGGCAGAGAAACAGGGGTGTCAGTACATATCAGTGTTGTGATGTAAACCTGTGGGCAAACTGCCGGTCTTGGCTACATATCATTTAAGATTTGTTCAAGCATTTAACATTAGAGCTGCAACAAGTTCTCGTTTCTCACTTTTGTCATTATGATAGTCATCTTCTATTATACAACGTAGTGCATGCTCAGGATTTAGCATGGAGCGCTGAAACCCTGAAACAAATGATCTACCGGGGACACATGTATGGTTTTTCTTGTCTGGGTTCTTCTCAGATAACAGGTAAGTTACTCAGTGCGGCAAGTAGGGATGGGGAGTCAGCTCTGAAATACTCTATTCTCAATTACATCACGTCAATTCTGAGAATCAATTCTAAAAAAAAATAAGCGAAACGACTCCAGCTGCATTGTCAACATCAAATTCCGGACTCGAAAGAACAGATTAACTGAGTTCACAGAACAACAAAAAGACTGACGTACTTACATGGAATATGCAGTGATGTGTGCCATATTTTGAATTTTAAAAATTTCTCCCATGGCTTATTTCTGACTTGGCAAATACTTATGCTTTACCCTCTGGCACTGGAATCGACGCAGAATCAATTCCATCAGTTCCACCACGACGAATCAGAATTGACTCCCATTCCTGGCTGCCGGTCTCCTAAAACCTTGACTGAACCAGACCTTCTGCACGGTGCCATCTGTTATGTCACCCTGCTCACTGTCCAAAACAAAAACAAACTTCTTACAATCACGCAAAGCTTCCAAGATAATTGGTCTCCCTGATCCCCAGCCCAAAAAAACAGACCTCATCTCCACAGCCACAACACACAAAGCATCCACAATAACACAACCTGGAAATCCCACAAAACTCGCTTGGAATTGCTTTCTTCTGGTCACAGATACAGGTCCCTTAGGTGAAGGAGGGCCCATTTCTGCCAGAGATGTGTTGCTGGAGTATTTTTCATGCTTATATGCTATCTGTTGTCTTAAAAGTTATTATAAACTATTCTTTTATAGCAGACATCAGGGCAAAATACCAAAAAACTCCACAGGAACGCCCAGTCAAGACCGAGGGCAACAATGAGAATGTCACATCATCATGAGTCTAGGCAGCATTTACTTGATATATATATTACACACTGGAATGTAACAATAGGCAAACAGCTTTACATGCACACACACGTCTGGGGTTGTGCACATACACACACACACAGTCCCCAAACACCCACTCAGAGACCACATACACAACGTAGTGAAACATTGCAGGCATTCCACAGTCATAATTAAGTGCCTGCCGCACCTCAGTGTACATGTGGCAGCAATGTGAGTTATTTGGTAGTGGCTCGCTTGAAAAATGTCTATATTCCAATAAATGGGAACTGACACATGTAGCCTAAGGCAATTATTAGAGCTTCTGCTATCGACCAAGATGTTTTGATGGAAGTGAAGAAACCTCTGGCTGCTGGAGGTTGTGTTTTTCAAAGTTAATCAATGCCAATTCTTTGCTCTCAAGGATTAACTGATTGGTTTTTGTGGAAGAGCTCTGGTAAAAATCTGTCTATAATATTATATTACCCCACTGGAAGATTATTTTTTCACTTGTTTTATGGAAAATAATACTTTAAGACTCAATATTAGACTACATGAATTGTTCGTATGGTTATATTTTGCAGTGAAGTAACCAAGCACATTTACTCAAGTACTTTAGTACTGAGGTACTGACCCTTTACTTGAGTATTTCAGTTTAGTGAGACTTTCCACTTTTCCTGCACTACATTTCAGAGGGAAATCTTGTACTTTTTACTGCACTACATTTATCTGATGGCTGGAGTTACTTTGCAGAAGAAGCTTTTCCATGCAAAACATCAAATGTGATGCATCAGAGTGTAAACTAGCCAACAGCATGTGGAGCAGTAAGAGCTGCAACATTCAAATACTTCTTACAGGTTAATGCATCAAGAATTTAACACTGAAAGGAACCATTCTTCCCAATAAATACTTTTACTTTCAGCCTCAACTTTATTTTACTGAGAAAACTTTTCCCTGAGTAACATTTTGAATGCACTTTTAGTATTTTTCTATCATGATTTTGCAACTTTTACTTAAGAATTTAAGTACTTTTTCAGCCACTTGTAGTAACCAGCAGGTGTCTCCTAGTAGCACAGAAGGAGGGTCGGCCATTATACCCCTTTGCTGTATTGGTCAGTTTATTTTTAAGACATTATCATGGTGACTCTGTAATTTGTTTCTTTCTCAACCCCCCTTTTTTTCTACTAATCTCTTCGTACAAATCAAGGTCACCCTGTGTTCTGCCCTCTCAGTGCGGTTTGGGCCGAACATGTTTGCGTGCCGGACCGGATGTGGTCACTCCCCCCCCACGCTTCCTGTGGTGTTACAGAT
>OMKZ01026127.1:4891-15016 GCA_900302535.1 Neoniphon sammara
TAGAAGAGTTCAAATAAACACTAGGGTGTTTCTTGGTTATTGCTGTAGTGTTCTGGGAGGTTGATAGGATGTTCCAGGCAGTTGCTCATATGTCACTATGCGGTTGCTAGGCAGTTGCTATGGTGTTCTGGGTGGTTGCTAGGGAGTTGCTATGGTGTTCTGGGTGGTTATAAGGGCATTTCTAGGTGGTTGCTATGATGTTCCAGATGGTTGCTAGGGCATTGCTAGACAGTTGCTGTGGTGTTCTGGGTGGTTGCTAGAACGTTGCTTGGTGGTTGCTAGGGTGTTCTGGGTGGTTGCTAGGGCATTGCTGGGCGGTTGCTAGGGTGCTCTGGGCAGTTGCTAGTTTGCTCTTGGTGGTTGCTAGGGTGCTTCGCGCCATCTTTGAAATGCCCTCGGGCAGCAAGATCACGACCAACAAGACCAGCGCCCTATCTCTTTGAATCGGGGGCTGCCTGAACCTACCGTTCTGCTGTATATGTTGTCATTTGATTTCAATATTTAGTGACACTGTGAAACTGTAAACAACACAGAGCCATAGAATTTGTTCCGAAAGACATTAATGCCAGAGAAAAACGACATTTTTAACTCACCGAGGCTTGTGCACATGTGCTATCTACAAAGCAACATTACGTGCGGCAGGATATGTCGTTGCCATGCTAAGTGTAAACACTCGTGTCAGGCACAAACGTATACATTTACAGTTAGCACTGTCATAAATATCAAAGCTGTGCTGCTACGCAAAATCTGAATGTGTGATTGGCTGATAGCGTGCTTTACGTTGGCGTGCCACCATTTTTAGCGTTTCACAATTACTCATTGTAAAGTGGCGGAGTGCACCGTGTTATTCTATATTCTAAACGTCTTTGGATAGAGCGCTGCATGTGCATCTGGGTCCCAGCCTGCTTCTGTGGCAATCAGTTATGCTCCCTTGCTGCTTCCGAACATTCCGCCATTCATTTCTATGGAGCAAAAATATGCAGTTTTTCTGGAATTGCGAAAAACTGGTGAATCAGATCCATCGCAAAGTCGTAAGTGTGCAATGCAACCATAAATGTGCCAAGGGTAATACAAGTGTGCAAATGGTAGATAAAAATGATAAATTATAAGAGGAATGATGATAAATGCACAGTATAATCAATACAAAAAAATAATAATTATAATGGTAATGATTATCTGGATAGAGAAAAATGTGCAGTGAGTGTAATGAGTGAGACAGAAACAGGCAGAAACCAGTATGAACATCAGTGCAAAAATGTAACGTACAAAGGTAGATTAACCGTAATTTAACCTAAAGTGCAAAGATAAACCAGTGAGAAGTGTAAAGTGCAAATCAGCAGTCCAATTGACAGTATATTACAGTGATTTAGACCTGAGGTAGATGTACATGTTCATAATGTAAACGCATATGCATGATGTACATGTATATTATGTATAAATACATGTGCATGAAAACTATGTAGCAGCCCCTGACGCCGGGTACTGGGATTCAGGAGCTGTCCGAAGGACAAGGAAAAAAGTTCTGTTTCAACAGAAAGGGGAGGAGTTGTATAGTTGCTACAGGGGTATTAGAGTGTCATAGCTTGAAGCCTATGGCCACTGACGGAGCTGCCATTTTTGACGAGTTGTGAGTGAGAACGTGTTGCTGCACGATGCCAGCATAAGGAAGCGGGCCGGGAGGATAGTGACACTACATTTTCAGGATGCTCCCATCAGGTCACAGGCTCCGCTCCATCAGCACCAAGACTACCAGACACCTGAACAGTTCTTTCCCCAAGGCTGTAACATTCCTGTGTACACTGTGCATTTGGCGAATAAAGCGATTCTGATTCTGAAAAACTGCTCTGTTTCTGTCACTACAACATTCACCTGCAGAAAAATTCACCACACACAGGTTTGCAACTGCAGTTCGGAAAACACATACACTGGAAAAGGGAACACGCATTACTGAAAACCATCCATCATATCAGAGTCAGACCAGATTCTATTTTTCACAAAAGGCCAAAATCAACAAACTGAAAAATCAGTCTTACCACATTATACATCCATCTGTCCATCCATCATCCATTCTCATACACATGTACTTGAGGTCCTCCCTCTACTCACCCTGGTGGCAGTCGCAGAAGGCCCAGCCAATAGCACCTGAGCTCTGCCTGAAGAAGCACCAAGGGTTGGCCTCTCGGTCTGGGTTTCGACAGAAGCTGTGATCCCCCAGGCCTCGGCCCGGGTACTGCAGCATGTAGTCCGGGAAGTCGGTCCACTTCAAGCAGGGGAAGCCAGCATCGGTCTGGGACACAGAGCCATTGTAATAGCCCAGCTCTGTAAAGCCCTCTGAGCAGGAGAGTGGGGCTGCCAATACAGACCAACAATCAGTCATTCAGTCATTTACTAGATCACAGCGCATGAGAAACAATAAAACCAGAGACCCTTGAATCATAGGAAAGAAACAACAATAACACAGAAGAGGAAAAACAGAACTAGACAGATGACAGGCAAGAAAAATTAAGCTGTTTGAATGGATTATGTATAAATTATAATTATTAACGTGTCAAATAATACAATCCCCACCATACAATACTCATATACTTATATCTACTCAATTATGGGAGATATAATATTTAAAACTGGGCCAGCATGTGTATAACATGGGATTACAATATTCATTCTTGTCCTTGAACCAATGCATACACACAGTAGAGCCAAAGAAAGACGTTACTTTGCCAGTTTACAATGCAACTAAATTACAGATTCAACACACATCACTTGACATACCTCTCCCCTTGGTGCCAGAACAGGCATGCGCTTGATCAGAGGTAATGTGCAAAACTTTATTTGTCAGCAATGTGTGCTTAAGCATATCAGGGAGAGGTTTTGATCAGGATTGTGGCTAAATTACCTATAAGCCTACTTTACTTATAAACAAAATGCACCACCATTCAAGTCATTGACCGTTGTTTCATTTAAGATGTCTGGAATCTGGAATTCTGTGGTTACCTTTTCATCAGTCTGATCATAAGTATCTTAAAAGCCCATCCTGATGTTATACACTCATGGAGCCATTTGTAAAGACAGGCCATGTAAAGCCAGTGTGGACGTTAGGCATGAGTAGATACACATTCATCTGGTAGGCAGACAACACCTTGGCTTCAAAGTAGGGCAGGCATCTAACTGCAAAACCCACATCTGTTTCCTGAGGATACTGTGTGTGAGGTCTCCAATCCATGTGATACACACATGGATTCACTCAAACACGCATACTAAAGACATTCATGGACCCGTGGTCATTCATTTATTAATTCACTGAGTTAGCGGGAGATTATTCATTCAATTTATTAGGAGAAAGACAACAATTAGATTATTAATTTGAAAGTGCAGAGATGTCTCAACATTTGAAAGTCTCTCTAGGAACAGTGAAAAAGGCTGCAATAATATTAGATCAAAACCGCTGAACACAGATGGAAGGACATGTGCTCAGTGGTTGTAGTTCCTACCATCTAACTTGTCCTGAAACAACTCATTTTCAAAAAAAATTCCAAAACATGTATTTCAAATACACTTGATACATTGTGAGTCATTAGCTAGGCTAATGACTCCTGTAGACTTCAAGTATTTATGCTAAGCTAACATGAAATGCTACCCACAGGAACTGATGCAGTGGACATACAGAGGTAAAAATGGTATCGAACATCTTGTCTCAATCTGGAAAAAGGGAATTTACCCAAAACGTTGGAGTATTCCTGTAATATCACTCTGGGGTTGTCCACCTTCAGGGCGAGGGTGAGGTAAGGGTTGCTTAGTGCCTTTCATGCCTTTAATTCTTTTAAATCACTTTACATTCTTTTATGTAAAACACATTGTATTACTCCTGTGTATGAAATGTACTATACAAATAAAATTGCCTTGCCTAGTGTAAAGCGTGGGCTGGAGAGAAGACTATGAGCCCTGGTCACAGGCCAGACAACATATAAACACATGCAGGCAGGCAGGCACGCACACGCACACACACCTTTGACTCTGGGTGATAGTGAAATGTGGTTGTCAGATCAACAGCCAGTCTAACTGGAAGCCTTAACACCTCCATCTGTCAGTACTCTTTCACCTCGCTGTCATTCACACCAGCTTAAAGATCATCACACTGCAGGAAATCACTGACAACTAGCTTGGCGCTAGTTACATGCAGTCAAGCTATATGTGATGTAATCACTGTTACAACTTAACTGCTCGTGTTGCTAACATGCACTTGGAAAGGCCTACCACATTTGTTAGCAATAGAATGGATGTGCGACAGGATTTACACACAGGTCCAGTTTCAGGGAGTGGGGTGTTCACTCTTTGCAACCTTAGGCAGAAACATATGAAGGCTTTCATTTTTAAACAAAATTTAACATGCAATGTAATAATACAATATACAATGGGGAAACAAGCATAGTATGATGCCTTCCTTCAAGGACTGTTGTTTTTTTCATTTCCCATGCTGTAATATTTCAGTGCAAAATGAAGAGCAGAATTGGTACCAAAGAAAATAGAGGAATAACAGCTGGAAAAAGAAGCAGTGCCTTGTGCACTAGGCAAGATGTGAATTATGCATAGTGTTGCTAACAGACCTAAACCGTCCGGTGTGGGAAATTTTACAAAGAAAGAGGTTACTGGAGAATGTTTAGCCCGCTCAATGCCAAACTGTTCCATTCTCTTTTATTAAATGAAATGCAGACCTGTGTGTTAAAATTAGCTTGTGATTAACAACCCTACTGGTAATGGGGAATTAACCTTGATTGTACATGTCTGTCATGCTGTTTGCAATCCCATCTGACATTTCAAACTATGTCTTTGGATTACCCTTGCAAGTTGCAGCAGGACTGTGTATTTCTGTGCACTCTAGCAGCCTCCTGAGGGAGAATATACTTACCTCGTTCTCTATTTTCGAATGGATTAACTGCAGCCAATAAAGCAATCCTTAATGGCTGGTTTGAACCAGCCATTGAGGACCAGCCATCTGAATATGAAGTCTGTGGCTCAGATTTGATCTCAAACTCAAGTTCAAGTTTATTTAGTGCCCCCAGATTACTGTTTACAGTCTCAATGTGGGCTTTACAGGCCCACAAGTTTGCAACAAGCAAAACAGGATGACACCCCCTGACTTAAACCATCATGGCCACAAGAAAAACTCCCCAAAAAACTCAAAAGTAAAGGGGAAAAAAGGGAAGAAATCTCGGGAAAAAAATCTTGGGAAAGACCACAGAGAGAGGGGGCCCCTTACTGGCCAGTCAGGAGTGCAACAGGTGCCGACCGAGTGGGTTAAATTGAAATTGTTTTGCTAATAATTGATGTATACAGAACATACAATATGGAGTCAAAGGGGGCTGAAGGAAAAGCAACATTTTGTTCAGGGGTAATCAGCGGTACAACCACCAACCGGGAGGAATCCATTGCTGTCTGAGCTTAAATTTGGACTGTGAGCCAGACGTGGGAAACAGAGGCTGGTCTTGGTGGGGGTTTAACGGTATGGTTTACAGTAAGCAGGAATGCCGTTGCTTCAGAAAGCAGGGACTTGAGGTGAGTTGAGGGGAGGGGAGGCGAGGAAAGCAAGGAAAGGAAGAAGTAGGGTAAAGGCTATGGGTTGCAGACTGGACTTGAGGGGAGAAATATGTAGGGAATATGGCTCTGTTTAAGCATTTACGGCATGACCTGTAGGAGGAGGGAAGGAAAGAGGGGAGAGCAACACTACATAGTTTGAAATGTATTGCGCCCAGGATAACGCAGAAGGCTAGACTTATGTCGAGCGGTGCCAGTTGAAAGACAAAATGGAATACATGAGACAACTGTGTGTCATAAAACCCCCTGGCCCGCTAACGTTATTTTTAGAAAGAACGCCAAGAGTTTGTCTGACTGCAAAATCAACAGGAGGAGGCGGGGTGAGACAGACATAACTTCATTGCCTGGCACTAGCGTCTGAATCGCTCTTGCTTGTCCCGTGCACTCTGGTGTCACTTTGTGATCTATGTATAATGAAGTCTAATCAGAATGGCTGGACTATAGAAAGAAGTGGGCACTCACTGGTGCTTGCTTGTTGTTAATTCAACTTCTGATCTTCAAGTCAAGACGTCGAACTCATGCAAGCAAACTTTATCTGAAAGAGGGCTCATGTACAGTATATCCATAAATACATGCTTCCATTCCTATCGTGTTACAAGCTAATTACAAGACAAATTAAACGTCCCCTCTACTATTTATTACAGCTCAGCTCAGACAGATGCTTTTCTGTTCTTGTCTCTGCTGTAAGGGGTATAAACTAGAGGAACAGCAGCGAGGAGGAAAGATAAATCTTAAGCAAAAAGAAGGGGGAAAAAAATTGGCTGCAGTTTCCAAATCTTTAGGAGAATCTGCTGAGGATTAACAATGTGTCTTTTGGCTGCAGATGAGATAGGTTTTGGACCCGGGGAAATGACTGGCATTCAACAGACGTCCTGCAGTGAGGACAGCGAGGGAGGGGTGGGTACATCGATAATGCACATGAGGAAGATAAACTGAGAGGGAAAGAGATATTGAGAAGAAAATGAGATGAGACATAAGCAAAAAAAAATGAATAAGGCTGAGAAGGCTTTGATATGGGGGGCGGAGGTTTCCTTCAGGGCTCCTGGACCAGAAGCCCCATCAGATAATCTGCATCTCTTGTGGTCATCAAAGCGTTCTAATAATTTGCCCAGCCATGGGGGTGGGGCGCTTTGATGTCACGCATAAATGTCAAATCATGCTGAAATAACAAATCTTTATCTCACACTCGACAACTCAAAAAAAAAAAAAAAAAATCAGAGGTTTAAGTCTGTATGATACTCAAATATGTACTCTTAGTTTATTCCATGACCAAGCAGTAACAACAGGCAGACCTAGATTATATGGCAAATCCTTCTCCACCTTTATGCATTCATACCCCATTAATTCTTGTTACTAACCCAGCTCTTCTCTCTCCCGTAGTTTTGTGCTCACTCGTTTCTCTCCTCTCTCCCTCTAATGCTTTCTGCAGGTATTTCTGCCTCCGGAGCGGTGGAGTCTGGGTTTGTGGTTCCAGGCCTCCTGCTGCCCCTGTGATCCTGCTCGCTACACCCACCACTACAATTATTATTACACTAATTATTGTTACTATTGTTATTATTATCTCTCCGTTATTACCATTTTTCTATGACCGCCCAACCAGAGTCTGGTTCTGCTCGAGGTTTCTTCCCGTTAAAGGGGAGTTTTTCCTTGCCACTGTCGCCAAGTGCTTGCTCAAGGTCTTCACCTGCTCAATATGAAAAGTGCCCTGAGATAACTTCTGTTATGATTTGGCGCTATGTAAATAAAATTGACTTGACTTGACTTGACTACATTGTACCTGCACTAGTCCAGAGACGACATGAACATCAGCAACTTGCGCATTTCAGTTAATGTAACCGCCCACAGTGCCTGATAAATAGACAAATAAATGAATAAAATAGATGGCAAATAAAACCCAAACATACCTGCACTCTGCAGAGTATTCCAGTATCCTCTCTGAGAGACCTGTGGAAGCAATATAAATTCAGTAAACCAGAATGCAGTTTAAAACCTTATTTTAAAACCTGTCCATGGAAATGTTGATTAGTGTAAATTTCTCTCAATGTAGAGCAGATACACTTGACCACATAGAACTTAAAACCTATCCTATGGACTGGTTAAAATGTGTTGATATGTGTTGATATTTCAACTCTGTCGTCAGTTCCTGTGTCACTACAACTGAACTCTGAACTCTGTCTTCAGAAAGCAGACAGGTAATCAAGCAGCTAATGCAAGTGGCATTTCCTTCATGGAAAGGCTGTTCTCATGTTTTCATGCCACATATCCCCATTTGATTACAGTTAGCCCCTGGAACCTATATGGAATGACTTATTCATTGTAGTTATAGTACCTTAACTGTCCTTTCTGTATGTAGGGAGAGTGTAATCAGAACAGTCATTCTTAAACATTTTCTCATTGAGATACTTTCCAGTAATTTAAATTACAGTGAAATTAAACTAGTCCTCATTTTGCTGTGGAACCCCCGGATGCCCTTCCACAACTCCTGAAACACTCCAAGGACCCCTGGATCCCACTCAAGGGTTAAGGTTAGGATTAGCCTTAACTCTAACCCTAAACCTAACCTTAACCCCTTGAAACCTCTTAAAGGAACCCTGGAGAGCTAACACTAGCTCTGTATTGAAAACCAGAAAACAAAACAAAAATGTATGGTAGTACTGAAAAATCTTCATGTTTCCTATTTACTCTACACACAGATTGAGTCCTGGATGGGTCTGAGCTGGCTGAGCTGTCCATTCTGCGGCTTACCAACAGGAAGAGCTCCTACAGAGCAATGGCTGGAAAGTCTACTTTGTAATAAGAGCCACTTCTCCAAAAGTGCTTTGAGCAACAGTCGTTGGACAGGCTGTTCATTAGGGTCATGAAGCATAGTGACTATGTGAAGCTGTTAACGGTAAAATCCCCTGTTGGACACCGTTAGATCTCATGAACCCACGAGGCTCAGTGCATTCCAGGAGTTATTTTGTGATGAAGTGCTGGAATCTACTTTTTTGGCGTACCCAATTTCCTCGTCCTGTCTTGCCTACTTTACGGGCATATAAACAGAGCTTGCTAGTCAACCAGCTCATAAACATTGTCTGTGACTGCAACACCACCCCTTACTCAAAACACATCTTATGACTGCATTGCATTCTGGTCTGTTGAGACTACTGTCGGCGGAGAAGTCAGTAGGCCCTGTCTCTACCTCCTTTACGTTTTTTTAATAGTGGTCAGAGAGGATTTAACTGTGCTAAATAAAGATTCTGAAGAGTCTTACAAATGTGAAGTTTTTTTCAGTGATTTAGGGTGAATTCTTCGCTAAAAGATAGGTTTGGTTTTTTTTTTTTTTGTCAGGTCGTATTAAAATGTTGATTCCCATCATTTATATAAAGCGCAAGCTCACCGCTAGGTTCCTCCCAGATCCTTACCCTAGCCTGGAGTAGAAGACGCTTCTATAACTTTAATCATTTATTTAATCATTTAACCATCTGTAACCTAATGTCTAAACCAGTGGTTCTGAAGCTAGTCTTCATGTAGCACCTGTCTTGCAAGTTTTTGTTCCAGCTCTTCTCCTGCACACCTGATCCTGACATGCAGTCGAGCTATATGTGATGTAGTCACTGTTACAACTTAACTGCTCGTGTTGCTGGGACTCGCTACCTGGGGGAGAATATACTTACCTCGTTCATGTTTTCATGCCACATATCCCCATGTGGTTACAATTAGCCCCTGGAACCTATATGGAATGATTCATTCATTGTAGTTATAGTACCTTAACTGTCCTTTCTGTATGTAGGGAGAGTGTAACCAGAACAGTCATTCTTAAACATTTTCCCATTTTACTACTTTCTAGTAATTTAAATTACAGTGAAATTAAACTAGTCCTCATTTTGCTGTGGAAGGGCTTAAAGCTGATTGGTTGAAACAGATCTGCCTGAACAGGGTGTGAATGAAAGTGTATGGCCCTTAATTGGATCAGATGTGCAAGAGTAGAGCTGGAACAGAAACTTGCAGGACAAGCGGTACTTAAGGACTGGATTGAGAACCAGTGGCCTACATGTAACCATTTCTAACATCATGCCTAACCTTTACCATCTCTGACCTAATGCCTAAACTTAACCATAGAATTTGATGGGCCAATCACAGCACACCATGGCAGAAACTGGGTAGAGACCAATAAGTTACACATTTTCAGCCTTTCAAAAACCATTATAAATGTCCTTTGTGGAAACAGGAAACTCACAGTACAGTCTGGCATCTATTTGATTTTAGCATTTATTCAGAACAACTTTTGCACTTTCATTACTGTGTTTAGAACTACTTTTTACAATGACTGCAGTACATCACAAACATTCATAAACTTCCGCAGACCACCACAGAGTAGCTCCAGACAGATATATCAGTCTGCAGATAAACTATCATCAAGAAAAATGCCAACAATAAGCTCCGACAGAATATCAGGTTTGACCAATCAATCAATCAGTAACACATATTGATCAAAAGAGGACACTGCTGCCTGTGTAATGAAAGTCTTTACAGCTCCACGTAACTCAACAG
>OMKZ01026127.1:15043-30652 GCA_900302535.1 Neoniphon sammara
AACAGAATGGCCGAGAAGGGAGCCAATTCATGTGCATGTGGATGGGAGGGACTTGGAGGAGGTGCTGTATGAGTTCAAGTTCTCAACGAAACTCTGCCCACTGTACAAAGTTATCTACACAAGCTTTAAAGTAAAGAAAAGAAAAGAAAACTGGCAAATGGTATGTAGAGCTTACCAGGTAAAGATGAACCTTTTTCACCTCGCTTGCTTTTTTCTGTCACGAGTATCTGCAGCAGAGAAAAATGCTAACTTTCTAAGACCCGTCTGACTGTAACTTACAGTAGAAGCCTAAACTCCACGCCGTGCGCTGCATACACATAAGTCATGTGGTGTAAAAAACTATGAGATTATTGTATTGGACTATTCGTATCGTGAAGCTTATTGACTACATTAAAGGTTGCTGAAGGAGTTCCAGGGTTAGCCTAAAGGTGGTGATGTTGACTGCCCTGTTCTGCCAGATGCATTGCACTAGTAAAGCTGTCTGAATGTAAGCCAAAGTAGTGGTTACTGTCTCTAAATGAAGCTAACTCAACAAGTTACAGGACAGTCTCTCTCTCTCTCTCTCTCTCTCTCTCACACACACACACACACACACACATCCACATGGAGCAGCCCCTTCTTTCATCTATCTTTCTCCTCCCCTGTGATTATCTCCTGTCTTTAGCGTTAAATCCATAGGTAAAGCGTGCAACACTCAATCATATTTTCCACAAAGTAATCATTTCTGTCAGGATATTTGAACAAATGTCCAGTATGGTGTGACTATTAAGATGAACTATATGGCAGATAAGAGAATACTTTAGCGTTCCCCTAATGAAATGGTGTGAGTATTTATTATGATACTATAATTTCTTTATATTTTTATATTGTAATTTGATTTGGGGTAGATTTTGTTATGAGTGCTGAAGTTCTGTTGCAGTTTATTTTCAGAGAGATTGCAAGAGATTATCTATTTTTCATATTGTCATGTTATAGGTTATAGGTGTCAGGTTATAGGTAATTAAAACTGAAATATCAAGGTCAAAAGGATCATATCAGTCTAGCCCCATCACAGAGAGCAGTTCTGAAAGATGTATTGTAATAAATGCTAAAAAAAAAAAAAAAAAAAAAAAAAAGTATGCAGCTTTATTATCATTTATTATCATCTCAGCCAATACATCTGAAGTCTACAGAATGGTGTTTTTTTTTCCAGGATTTTATCGCCAGCCCTGTAATTGTTGTGATATTTTTTTTAAGCTTTAACTGACAAACCCCATTTTGTTGGTTCCAACTGTCACCTGTTCAAATGCAGGTAGCATTAGCTCAGTGGGTTAGTTAGCAGTCTCTGAACCAAACGGTTGCTGGTTCAAGCCTCATCTGTGGCATTTTCAAATTTGATTTAGACATGACTTCCTCTCTTAATCAATCGCCTCCTGTGACCTTTTTATGAGACTGCAATGTAGGTTATCTAAATTTCTAACGAAAAAGTTCTTTCAACTGTTTTGTTTTCTCTCTGTTTCTCTCTCTCCCTCCTGCTCTACCTGTCGCTTGTTTCTCCCTCTCTCTCTCTGTCTTTAATTGGTAGGCCAGAGGTAGTCTGCACAGGTGGCAGTCAATGCCAATCAGCCCAGTGTATAAGCCCTGCTCCCCGCTCATTCTCTGCCACACTTCAGACCTTCCTCCATGCATCCAGCCACTAGTTCCTTGTCTTTTGCCTTATTCATTGTATTATATGTGGTCATGATTACTGAAAAGGGGCGTGGTTTATGAGCATATGAACAAATTTTCATCAATATTGCAGTCCAAATGTCCAAAAATCATTACAATTACACTGTAAGTTCTGGAATGCTGTTTTTTCCCCCACATATCCACTGATGTGTGAAAAAGTTTGCTTCACTGCAGCCTGTGATCAATTCAATCACTATATATTTTTCAAAACATGCAAAATCAATTAATACCTATATATCCACTCTTCACTCAAATGCTTCCAAAATGGACAAAGACATTCTCATCACTGAACTCAGCCCCGCCCCCTATACTTTAGCCACACCAAATCTCACAAATCTCATCTGTGCCATTTTCAAACTGCTTTAGATATAACTTCCTCTCTTGATCAATGGCATCGTGCTCTGACATCATTTTGAGAGTACAATGTAGGTTATCTACATTTCTAATGAAATAACATTTCAACAAAATGTAATTTGTAGTTACTCAGAATGTCTAAAAACTCTAAAAGTTCAATTTAATTCATTCAATTGAAGACTGTTAATAAAGCAAGCAAGCACTTTTTACCCTAACCAGGATTTTTTTTAAGTACTGTTCATTTCAGCCTTTTATTTTGAAAATGCAATGTTCATTTCCACCTGAGCATGCCCAGCTGGGTAAAAGGCAACAGGCAACACCTGGATATTATTGGAAAACTACAAAAGAGATCAGAGGTGAGTACATGTGGTGTGTGTTTTCTGCAGATGAAAAATGAACATGTACATAATTTGTAGTGATACGTTAAGGTCGGCTGACCCATGTGCATGTAGGGTGAAATTATATCTATTAAAATAAGACAATAGTTTATCATTAAATCTGGAAATAAGCAGAGAGATCTGCAAATCTGTGTTCTTAAGGCTATGGCATACCAATCAAATCCCAATAGGCACAGACAAACACAAATGTTTGTTCGGTGGACCATGGCTGTTTTGTCCTTAATTAGAGCTGTTTGGAGATGTTTAATCAGATTTTACATGTTCAGTCGTTTGGGCAGTCTCTCATGATTTCTAACCTTTCCTATAGTGCATGTGTCCTTATGAATTCAGCTTGCAACTGTCTGGTAATTAGCTGCTACCTCACTTGATCAGATGTGTTTTTCTTGTTTGATGTCGTTTTGCAAACCTATGTGTTAATATATTGATAAAGTTATGTTACATCATGTTGCTTAAATGCTTGTTTCTCACTGGGAAAAAAGTGAACTGACTATCCTAATTGATACTCATCTGTTGGCCAAAATTGACTGTCAAATGCTCCCCTGGAGAGATGCAGTCCCGATAATTAGTATCTCGCCATTTTACAGCTGGGCAATTTACTGATATTGTGATATGAACAAGATATCGTCTGGGACTTTCTTATGTCATGGTATAGTGTAAATGTTGTCACTTGGTACTGTTTTGCCAGGATTTGTTTGACCAGTGCTCCACTGACTGTTAATATTCCGTAATGGTCTAAAACATCTGAAAATACTGAAATGTGCTCTTTTGATGTAGAATGTTTGGTCTGCCATGGCCTTTGGATCTGCAAACGTCACGCCACGCCCCCTTTCATACCTCATTTCATAACTCACTCATTCGTCGTAGACTCTTGCAGGAGGCATCATTGAACTCTGCGGAAAGTTCCTTTTTCCTTTTTGAGTTAGCTCCACCCCTACATTTAGACACACCCTCTTTCATAACTCATTAATTGATTCTTGTAGACACTCCCCCATATTGTGACTCTCACCAACATTGTGACTGTTGTCAGCGATTCTGGCTTAAACAGTCAAAATTACCCCAGTCTGGCACATGTGATGTCATTGCCTAAAGTTGTAAGGTGTGTGGAAAGCCATGTCTACCAAGTTACACAGTCAGCAAGTCACCTTCTCTGGGGATACAAAGATCCCTGCTTCAAGTCCCACTGTGTCCAATTGAAACTTGCCAACCATGCGGCAATTTATGCATGTGCCATGTTTTCAAATTCTTCTGAGGGACATATTAAGTCCAAGACTGTTGTGCTTGGACCCCAAAATTGCCACTGGCAGCTATATTTTGTTTTTGTTTTTTTTATGGATTCCAGCTCACTGGCAAGAGGGCATTGAAGGAAGACAGAAATGGAGTTTACATCCCAATAAGTAAAGCAGAGACAAAAGCAGTAATTGGCATCATGTCAAGGGGAAATGGCAGGAGTGTTGGAACAGGGCAAAGAAAGGGAGACATCTGTATAAAATACAAGATCAGGTAGGAGTAGAAAGACCTTGTAAAGTGAGCAGATAGGGCACACAAACCTGAATTCAACACTACATATAATAGGAAAACATACAGCTGGGAACATACATACAGGGGCAAAATAATAGTTAACAACTGAGATATATTTTCAAGTCAAGAGAAAATGTTTACATCTTGTTCTTTTTGATGGTGCCTGGTAACGGTAATGAGTGGAGAAGGGATCAGATTTTTCAGATTTCCACCTGAAAACGGCAAACTTGCTCAAAAACAGCTTTGGATTCAGCGTAATCACACCAGAAACATCAGCTTAGTCAGACCACCTTGTTTAACTGTATATCTTTGAATCTCACACTTACGGCTGAAAGTGACCACAGAAATAATAAAATTTGCCGATTTCACAAACCTCTGTACTTAAAACTAACCGCCAGTTTTCTACCCAGAAGTCGCTGTTGTTATTAACGAAATGTCACGGTGATTCAGTCTATACACTGAGGAAAGAAGAAGATTATTAGAACCCCTAAAGAATAAAGGATACATAACATGGATTAAGAATCTACTTTTCGACATTCATCTGGAAGTGAAGTATTCAACAATACATTTTCATTTCTACAAGAAACTGGACTAATTAAAAGAATATAGAACAAGACTATATGTGAATAGTAGGTGATGGTAATGTTCCAAAAAAGGTAGCCATCCGCCAATAAAAAGGAGAAGAAGAAGAAGAAAAAGGAGAGGAAGAAGAAGCAGCAGCAGCATAGATACGCTAACGAAACCGGTGAAAGAAGACACCGAAAAGATGTCTTTGCGGCGAGGAGGAACCTCGGGCAAGACGTGGACTTCTTTCATAGTTCAATGAAAGATACAACAAATTTGGAGGTTAGTTGCTAATGTAATTGAGCTTGTTGCGTTTGTCTGACTAGCTAAGTGTTAGCAGCTAGCTAGCTAGGCTTCGACTAATTTTGTTTCCAGAAAGTTATTTACGTGTCTGCACAGGGAATACGATAGTGAGGAAATGACTGGATATCCACCTTATTTTGCTATTCATTTTCAGCGCGTCCGAAGTACAGACTTTTAAGTGGAAGTATTTGAAAATTGTGGGAACCAACATGTCTGGCTTGAGAGACTAGGCACAATCTATCTCTTCAGCAGCATATACTACCTACTTTTAACTGGTTGACAGTTTTAAGGCGGTTAAATAGACCAATAAATAAATAAAATACAACAATGATGATGATGGTAATGATAATGGTAATAATGGTGATGATGGTGATGCCAGATCCCGAAACCAGTTGGGACATATTGGATTTGCCCCAACTGCCACCGCAGATCCATTTAAAGAGCAACTAAACCCCAAACCCAAATCTGTGTGAAGCCTGACCTCTAATGGTGAAAAGTAGAATGCGTGTTCTTTCGTGGCAGGTGATGCTATCACTCTACATCACCTGCCACCAAAGACCAGGAACCCTTCTTTTCACCAGTAGAGGTCAGGCTTCATAAAGGTTTGGGTTTGGCACTTAGTTACTCTCAACTGAATCTTGTCAAATTTGCTGTGCACGTTCGTGACCCCTAAAGGAGGAACCCTGTTGATTTTGGTGGCCCCATAATCTTTAATCTACCGTCAAGCCAAACTCAGATTGTTTCAGGGATTCTGCTGTTGTTCACCGACACCTTTAAAGCTTCAACTGACTGCCTCATGTGCATTTTGCCCTCTAATCTCTACTACTGGAAAAATAAAGTAAAACTGCATGATTTCTAAAATAAAACAGCCACCAAAAAAAGTTTTGTTTTAGTTCACTTTATTATTTCCAACTAAAGTTATAGCCTCTTTACACCTTTGAAATGCGCAAGCAGGAGCTTATGAAGGGCACTTGAGGGCAGCATCATACCACCTCTACTTGACCCCAGGCTCTTTAAATAGATAGACAGACAGATGCTTTATTACTTTCAGTGTAGATTCTGGAATTCTTTAAATGACAAGATAATCCAAAATTCAGAATATTTCATGCAAATGTGGCATTTTGTATCTAATAAAAAACTACACTTCCCTCAGGATGAATAGTGTCTGTCTGTCTATCTATTGTTTTATTTTTTTATTTATTGAAAAAGGCAGGTGAGTTGTGACATGATTGGCATTTTTTTTTTTAACCTCTGGTGGTGTTTAGCCTATAGAGCAGTGGGACTTATAGTGGGATCCAGGACCTCAGTGAAATGTCTCTCCCGTGATGACTGTTTGAATGAAAGGTTTCCCTTTTACCTCCAGTTACGACTGACCGTGGTATAAAAGAAGGGAAGGCTTTGAGACTTTGACCTCAAGTCACCGATCATATACAGCAAACCTCCATAAGGAGAAAAAAAAATCTATTGTATTTTTGATAAGGTTTCATTTATGTATTAATGCTGAGTTCATATATGTTTGTCCACACATAGATGGTAAATATGCTATGTAGAGTAGGTTATAGGTCTGTAACAACTTATATAGCCTGTTCTTTGCGTCTTTGCGTTTCCTTAATATCTCTGCCGATTCTCTCTACCTTGTATTGCTTTCTGTAGCCTATTCTTTGTTTCTACTACTTTAATGCCAACTTAAAAGTCTATTTGCATGCTTATAGATTTATTTTTCCCTGTTGTAGCCTATTCCTTTTTCTGCTGCAATATCCAAGTTTAAGTTAAATAAAGTTTTAATTTAACTTAGACTTCGTCACTAAATAGGCTATTGTAAATATACCCTCAGATGAGATTTCGTAGAATGCAGTCTCATTAAATGGGCGTCCGTATAGTCTAATACGGATGTATTTAGTGGTCCAGGATATGAAAAGTTTAGGAAACCCTGGTGTAAACAGTTGTACACGGGACTAAACCTGATCAAATGAGGGCTGTTGTATCTGTTTGGGCTCCGTGGCGTGAAAACACTGGAGAAGCCCTGGTCCTGGCTAAATGGCAAAGCAAAGTGTAAGCTAACTAAATAAAATGTTAAAAGCAGTTGGCAGCGCTTACCTCTGCGGAGACAGAGATCGCCAGCAGCAGACAGCAGGGGACGAACCCAGTCGTAGCCTTCCTCCAGTCCATCCCGCTAAGGAATCATCTCCTCCTCACCTTCCAGACCCCCGACTTCACCCCGTCTGTAGCTGATAACACAAGCCCTCTGCTCCGGCTCGGTAAAGAGAGGGAACAAAAACACCAAAAACACCGGCTGATCCGGTCCGATATGTGGACTGAACCCAAGACACCCAACCCGCTTCAGAGCTAAAAATGACGCGGTCCCGGTGAGGAGAGGAGGAAAGGAGATACCCCCTCCACCCCCCCACCCCAACACACACACACACACGCCGTGAGGGGGCGTCGCAGTATTTTACTAACAGTTCTCAATTCAAAGCAGCGGAGAGGATTATCTGGGTAAAGCCTTCATATCAGCCTAACTGGCCTTGTACATTCATCTTTGCAATATACAATACTAGACTCTATAGTCTCAGATAAGCCTATAATGTACTACACAGTGTGGTGCCTCGTAAAACCAGAGTAATGGAAAAAACCTGGGATCATTGAAGACTTGGAACAGCACAGTTGGCAGCTGCAAAGGAAAGGTTTCCAGCAATGACTATTGGAAAACGTACAAGATTAAAAATGCCATTGTTTTGCTGTGTATAGACCTCCCAGTAAGGCATTAACTAATATATGGGACCACTAGCTAGGGCGCCTAGTGTCCTGTATCAGATATTACCCATATCGTCCTCCCTATAACGGAGTACTTCTTTCCGTTTAATGTTTTTGTAGGCTAATAGACCTTTGTCACAGCAGCCATTTTGACATGAAATAGCAGGTAAACATAAAACATAAGCACAGGTGTTACTAATGACATTAATTAAGGCTCTGTTCCATTTAGGTGTAGCAGAGTCTTTCCAATGAGCCAGCATGAATAACAGGACCCTCGCTCTGTTAGACCTAAATGGAACAGAACTTTCATTAATGTCATTGTGATTAAAGGCCTAATATAACACTGAACAGGTGTTTGCATCATTTTCTTTCAAAATAAAAAAAAAAAAAAATTAAAAAATCAGATTTCTAATGTCTTTATTGCATTTTGAAATATTTTTATATTTTCTAAAAACGTTCTAATCTATACTTTTATTTTTTCAAATATGTTCTATTTGTGTATTTTTTTTTCAAATATTTGTAATCACATAAATTTGAATATTTCTAATAATTTATATATTTTATTGTATTCAATTATTATATTCTTGATGATGTAATCAATTTTTTTTTATTTAAATACACACACACAAACACAATTTTTGCCAATATATTTGGATTTCAAGGGGTTAACAGCTGCTGCTAACCTGCAAGACAAAAACCCATATCAGTGGGACCCTACTAGAGGTAAGGTGCGGTCCATATTTCATAGTCCTGTCAGGAAGCGTTTTAGTGTCCCATGATGGTCTAAATGCTGTTACACAGTCTTTCTTCCCTGGCAAGTAAAAAAAATTCTGGCGGGTGTACAGAATACTTTGAATTTCCATGACTTACAATATAGGGTCTATCTCATTTGCAAGGAAGCTTCCTTGTTAGATAGAATTTTTTAGGAAACTATCTATCTAACTATGTCTCATTACTATAGGAAGCATAGGGCACATCCTAGGTAGGTTTCTTGATATGGTAAAATTTTAAGGCAAAATCCAATGGTTCTGTTGCTGTGTAGGATATTCCTTAACACCATGTAACCAGCTGTCACCACCACACAAGTGTTTTCAATTAAGTTGGCTGATTCGACCTCTACTCAGGTTGATCTAGGGTGGAACTACGCCTAGTCCAAGGTGATGTCTGCATTGACCAAAGTCAAATCAATATCCTTTGACAAAGAAGGGGTAAATTGCCACACCATGTCATAGGAGAGCCAGTGAAACGTCAATCAAACACACCCAGACAGTCACAAGTACAGAGGTCTGATCAGCCAACGTAACTCTTATCGTCCTTCAAAAACCCATATCAGTGGGACCCTACTAGAGGTAAGGTGCGGTCCATATTTCATAGACAAGTATACTATTTGAATAGGTTCAACATGAGACTACGCCTTCTGATAATGAGAAACTCAAACTTGGAAAACAATAGAGGTGTTGAAAACAAAGCCAACAGAACCAGAGATCACAGAAGAGCCAGCTGAGATATGCCGGGCAAAGCCTTGATTTCTTTTCCTACCAAAAAGGCCTGATAGGCTGGATTTCAATGGACCACTTGTTGTTTGCTGTGTTTGTATATTATTTTTCCTGGCAACCTTTCACAAATACAGATAGTTATGATGCCCGAGCTTGATATCATCATCAAAACTCTAAGAGTGCCTCTCGGGACGGAGGGTTTCAGACACTGGCTTGGCTGTCAGGAGATGTCAAAGATAGGACCATTTTCACAGATCCCATTAAAACAGCTGACTATTTTCTGCAGCTATTCTAATTGACAGGGGCCTTAACAAAAACATAAAGGCCCTCCAGGCCCCTGATGTAGCCTTCAAAAGAGCCTTCTGAGTCGCTTTGTATCTCGCGCTAGTAATTATTTTCAGTTTGTGGCAAGTAAATAGCCTCTGGTCACATTTCTGCACAGATGGAGCGCTGGATACTGGACGTGACCAGGCAACACCAAGTTTACGAGCAGGTGAAGAGGTCAGCCGGCGTAAATATTGGGGAATACTTTCCAGGCCAGGCAGTTTGTCTAAGTCGTGACCCAGCTGCTGACACAGGGTCTGTATTTATGCATGCAACCTAATAGGACTTCTCCCGACTTCACAAGCATGTTGATATAGATGTTTGTCACTGAATGTCGTGACTGTCTACGGTGCACTTTGTATACTTGTATTTGTCTATTATTGTCCTTGAAACATAAATGTATTATCTGCATGCAGATGTACACGTGTCTACATTTTCTTTGGTATGAATGAATGAATGAACAAAAAATATTTAAAAAAAATGGAATTGGAATTACTTTTAAAGACGGTAATTTCCGACGCCTGTCCAAAACTGCAGCCCGTGTGTTAACGGGTAATGCTAAAAGCTCCTTTCCTGAAGCTGCCATTACAAATGTGTCTCTAAATGTATGTTGATGGCTGTGGAACAGTTTCCGCCCTGGTCTAGACATTTCAGAGGAAGTGATAAGCAGGGTGGGGAAATGGTTGGTTGACAGAGTGGGAAGGTTTTGTTTAATGCTGGGCAGATAAACACAGACCCAACGAAAATACCACTTCTGACAATAGCGTGTGGAAACAAAGCACTAAATCCTTCCTGATCCACAGACAAAACAGACACAAATTAATACTTAAAACATCATTAACAAAAATGTAAATAAAGACTATTTCTGCTCAACTCCCACTTGTTTAAACTGTATTGGAATTTGACAGCAAAATAAGGAGAAATGTCTAACAATTGTGGAAAAGATGGATGAAGTGGAAGGAAACCTGGGAATGAGTGAAAAAGGTTAACTGCTGCTATTGATGAAGTTGAATGAACCATAACATTCACATCCCTCAAGGTCCAAAAGATGGTCTTTACTTGCTGGAATGAAGCCCACAACAGCCCATAACACATCTAATGAACAAAAGTTCATTAGATGGTGAGGATCAGAACATTAGCTCCAGATAGGAATTCAAGCAATGATTATACACCAAAGATACCCCAGTAATCTTATTGTTAAATCCATTAATTGGATAAGGATGAGCCACAATGGGCTTTTGCTTACTGGTAACTAATGTAACCTAATTTGTCCAATAGGCCAATATAATTTGAACAACTTTCCCATCAATCAGCAATCTCAAATGACATGGGAATGATGATCTGCCGAAGCACTGGAAACACTGAAGTGGTCCCTGTTAATGGAAAGCTCCCAGCAAGAGGCCATGAAATACAAGATGAATAATTCCATCCTGTTCCATTAATACTATCTCTGCACTGTTCGTGACCGCTCTGCTAAATTGGATTGAGGCAAAATGGAGAGTGATCTTCATCGGAGCCAATTCAGGACATAAGGACAAGGTTGCATTATATTTCAAAGCAGAACACAGCTTATTATGAACACAAAGACCAGCACTTCAAAGAAGATTGATGGGCAACATAAAAAAAAACAATTTAATAACTCTTGGAAGCTTGGGGAAGTTACATATTGGAAAGAAAGCTAGACACAGGCTGAGTTTATGTTGAAATCACCCTTGTCTGTGATTAAGTAGAGTACAGTGTAGCATACTGCCAGAAATTCATTTCCTTGAGGAACCATAGTCAGAATGGCCCATGTAGTGAGTGAGTCTGTCTGGACAGCTTCTAGGAGCACTCTGGACAAAACCTTACTTGAAGAGACCCAGCCAACTGGCCCATCCATGTCCTCTGTTAGCAAGTCTGTAACCCGCAAATTACAGTCCATATAACCTGGGCAGCAGAAAAAAAGAGTTTTCCTAGATTTCAGTGCGCACGTTGGGAAACCTCTTCAGAAGGGTTGTGGCTTCTCTAGGGAGCAAGCGTCCTCCCTGGGTGTCGATTTGTTCTGATTTAACTGTCCTGGCAACCTGTGGGAAAAAAATGAAAAAGAATGAAAAAGACTTTTTACCACTATTTCCACTACCACATCGCTTTGGATAAAAGTGTCTGCTAAATGCCAACTGTAACTGTAACTGTATTTTATCAAGTGTAATGTGTTTACATCATTAAAGTGCTAAAAAGTCATCTTGCACAATGGCGGCTCTAAATGGCAATTTGCAGATCTTCTCTGCTGGAATCCCACTTTGTAATTCAGACTAATAAGATGGCTGGAATTTTATTTTACTTGTTTGTTTGTTTTTTTTTTACACAAATTGCCTAGTGCAGCTTTAAATAATTCATTTGAAACCATAAAGGAAGACCTAGGCCAGGCCACTATGCCAACTGATCATGTCTGACAATGTCTGTGATAATACTGTTTATTGTTGTTTGTTGTTTATCAGGATCCCCATTAGCTGTGCACACATAGAACAGCTATTCTTCCTGGGGTCCACGTTTTAAGACATCTCATCTCAGAAGAGAAGGGAAATGAAGCCAAAAACAAAATGACGTCAGCGGATGCACTGGCCAAATAAAAGACCATGGAAAAGCTGGAGAGAAGGGTAAAACAGGAGGGAAGATCCTGCAGGAAACAGCATGGTGTATGGCTGTTGGGTGGGGGTTGGGGGTGAGAAAGTGTTTACTTGGGACTCCTCTGAGGCCAAATTACCTTTTCCCTAGTCTGCTAGAAAAATGTTCTGCAGACTGCAGTTCAGCTCAATGAGACAGAAATTTAGGTAATCAAGGATGCTGATGATGTACTGGGTTATACCTGATACCTGATGTCTGGTGTGCATAGGGGACATGCCTAATGTTTGATTTATCAGTGCATATCGGAATGTACCTGGTGTTTGGTGTGTTGGAGTGTATGGAAACATACCTGGGCTTTCTCAACACATGTGTAGAAGGCTTTCATCTCATCGGAGCACAGCGCATCGACAAAGTTGTTCTTCTTCCAACAGGCCATCATGACTGCAATCTCTGTGATGCAAGTGGCCTCTGCGGAAAAAGAAAAGAGTTCATCTTCATCCTCCTAATTAACTGAGATATTCTCAATATTCTCAATATTATAAGAATCAATATCAATTAGTACAGCTGCCCCCAAATAGTCGACCAAACGTTAGTCGATGAGAAGAGTCTTTAGTCAACCAGTCAGTTTAGTCAGTTAGTCGCAGGAAAAAAAAAAAAAAAGATCAAACTCCATTCAGATGCGGCACCTTACGCCTAGTGCTTTTAATTTGAAACCAGGGACACAGGAAGTGGCAACACTCAGTCATTGAGGTAGCTCTATGCCGGCTTACATTCACGTTTAAATAATGGATGTATTATTGGGCATGGAATCCAAAGTGTGAGGTCATTTTGAGAGGGTAAAAGGACGACCCCAAGGTGGCGGCATGTAAACTGTACAGGCAAAGATAAGCCATTCATTCGTCGACCTCAAACATGACCTATTATCTGAAACATGTAACTAGCCTATGTTAGCCACCTTGCACGGCCACTCTAGATAGCCAAGATAAATAAACATATTATCATGTGCGCTATTAGTCTTATCCAAGTGTCTGTGGGGATTGGGGATGTGAAATTACCTCGCTTACTGCATGTTTAACTTAATGTGCATTTCTCTCTATAGGTGCATCTACTTTAGAATCATTACCGCTTTTGCCAGTGTCGTTAACGGGTGGCACGTGTGTAGCACATTGTTAACAATGTTAGGCTACTCAATAACATTCTTTCTCAGCCCTGGAAGTCAAACCATTTTCTGACATCCTAGCTACTAGTCAACTAGAAAAATTTTTGGTCGGGGGCAACCCTATTAATTAGTCTCTCAAGCCAGACTACGTCTGCAATTCAGGCCATTAAAATTTGAGGAGAGGAAGCTGTCATCTTCCACCAGAAAAACTCTTAGTACAGGAAGAGTGTTCAATCAATCACGACACAGTGTTCACAAAAATGTATTCCCCTCGGAAACAACCAAGACAGCTAGCTAGCATGGATGATACGCTGATGAAACGGTGAAAGAGGACACCAAAAGATGCAAAAGATTTCTCTGTGGCAAGGAAGAACCTCGCTTGTCACAGAATGAATTTTGCAAAGTTCTGAAAGAGCTGAATTGAAAATCTTTTCGAATTTCCATTTGAGGTAAATTGAAAATTTCCATTTCTGCTCAGCAGCTAGCTAGGCTTCAACTAATTTGGTTTCCAGTAGGAGTTATTTATGCATCTGCACAGGGGATATGGAAGTGAGGAAATGACCAGATATCCGCCTTATTTTGCTACTCATTTTCTACACTTCCAAAGCACAGACTGTTAGGTGGAAGCATTTGGAAATTGCGGGAGCCAACATGTCTGGCTTGAGAGATTAAACATTAATGGTTGTATCACTTTATTAATGCCTCCCAGGAAGACAAAGGTCAACGTTAACTATAGAACAGCACCCCTGAAGCTGGCAGGGACTCTGGAAGACATAGGAATTATCAACCGAACCAAACAAAGCTAGGAATACTGAAGGGAACAGTTCACCCAAATAATATATTGTGTTATCTGAGTCCAAAACACCTACAGTTACAGTTGGCATTTAGCAGACGCTTTTATCCAAAGCGATGTACACATGCAAGGTAATACAACACAAGCTAGGTACTAGTTGGAGACAATGATGAGAGTAAGTGCTACAAAGCTAAGCTCTGGTCCAGCAGGACATGGCTGCTGTGAGGCAATGCTACAAGGCAGTGCTACGAGACGATGCATAGAGTGCATAGAAGAAGAGAGATTTTTTTTTTCGGATTACACAGTCCATCAGGTGAGAAGAAAAGACTAAAGAGCTTGGTCTTTAGTCTTTTCTGAAAGATTGAGAGGGACTCTGCGGATCGAATGGAGTTTGGTAATTCATTCCACCACTGAGGGATCACAGAAGAAAAGAGTCTGGCTAGAGATTTAGGGCATTGTTGTGGTGGGAGCACCAGGCTACACTCCCTGGCAGAGCGTAGTGAGCGGGAGGGAGTGTAGGCCTGAATGAGGGAGTTCAGGTAGGTCGGAGCCATTTTGGTAGCTGCTTTGTAGGCGAGCGTCAAGGACTTGAACTTGATGCGAGCAGCCACTGGGAGCCAGTGGAGGGACATGAACAACGGTGTGACATGTGCTCTTTTGGGCTGGTTGAAGACCAGAAGCGCCACCGCGTTCTGGATCATTTGCAGAGGTTTGATCATACAAGCAGAGAGGCCTGCCAGCAAGGAGTTGCACTAGTCAAGGTGTGATATTACAAGAGCCTGTACCAGGAGTTGTGTAGAATGTTCAGACAAGTAGGGTCTGATCCTCCTGATGTTGTACAGGGCGAACTGGCATGAACGAGCAACAGAAGCCACATGGTCCTTAAAGGTTAGCTGGTCATCAATGATGACACCCAAGTTTCTGGCAGGGGATGAGCTGAGTGGAACTGAGCTGGATACTGATCTGTTGTTGTACAGAGGGATTGGCTGGGATGACAAGGAGCTCAGTCTTTGACAAGTTAAGCTGAAGGCGGCGGTCCTTCATCCATGCCGAGATATCAGAGAGGCATGCTGATATCTGTGCCGAGACCTCACAGTCTCGGCACAATAGGAGGGGCTGGGTATCGTCAGCATAGGAATGGTATGAGAGGCCATGTGAGCAGATGACTGCACCAAGTGAGGTAGTATATGCTGAGAAGAAAAGGGGTCCAAGCATTGACCCTTGAGATATACCTGTGGGCAAAGAGTGGGACTGAGACACTTCCCCTCTCCAAGACACTCTAAAGCAGTGATTCTCAACCATAGGGCCGCGGCCCATCCTTGGGCGCCAACTACTGGGCTGCGAAAAACTTAAAACTTAACTAAACTTAACACTTAAAGTGTTAATATTTAGATGGGCCTCTGGCCAATTTGTAATCGGAAAATTGGGCCCCGAGGTCAAAAAGGTTGAGAACCCCTGCTCTAAAGGATCTCCCTGAGAGGTAGGACTCAAACCAGAGGAGGGCACATCCTGAGAAGCCAAGCTCATCGAGCGTGGAGAGGAAGATTTGGTGGTTAACCGTGTCAAAGACAGTCGATAGGTCAAGCATCATTAGGACAGAAGACTGACCAGCAGCTCTAGCTGATCGCAGTGTTT